>CAMRHE010000430.1:0-222500 GCA_947044405.1 Leptodactylus fallax
TCCTGTGTCACCTCCTCTACCTCATAGATTGTAAGCTCTTGTGTCACCTCCTCTACCTCATAGATTGTAAGCTCGTGTTACCTCTACCTCATAGATTGTAAGCTCTTGTGTCACCTCCTCTACCTCATAGATTGTAAGCTCTTGTGTCACCTCCTCTACCTCATAGATTGTAAGCTCTTGTGTCACCTCTACCTCATAGATTGTAAGCTCTTGTGTCACCTCTACCTCATAGATTGTAAGCTCTTGTGTCACCTCCTCTACCTCATACATTGTAAGCTCTTGTGTCACCTCCTCTACCTCATAGATTGTAAGCTCTTGTGTCACCTCTACCTCATAGATTGTAAGCTCGTGTCACCTCCTCTACCTCATAGATTGTAAGCTCTTGTGTCACCTACCTCATAGATTGTAAGCTCTTGTGTCACCTCTACCTCATAGATTGTAAGCTCTTGTGTCACCTCCTCTACCTCATAGATTGTAAGCTCCTGTGTCACCTCCTCTACCTCATAGATTGTAAGCTCTTGTGTCACCTCCTCTACCTCATAGATTGTAAGCTCTTGTGTCACCCCCTCTACCTCATAGATTGTAAGCTCTTGTGTCACCTCTACCTCATAGATTGTAAGCTCTTGTGTCACCTCCTCTACCTCATAGATTGTAAGCTCTTGTGTCACCTCCTCTACCTCATAGATTGTAAGCTCTTGTGTCACCCCCTCTACCTCATAGATTGTAAGCTCTTGTGTCACCTCCTCTACCTCATAGATTGTAAGCTCTTGTGTCACCTCTACCTCATAGATTGTAAGCTCTTGTGTCACCTCCTCTACCTCATAGATTGTAAGCTCTTGTGTCACCTCTACCTCATAGATTGTAAGCTCTTGTGTCACCTCTACCTCATAGATTGTAAGCTCTTGTGTCACCTCCTCTACCTCATAGATTGTAAGCTCTTGTGTCACCTCTACCTCATAGATTGTAAGCTCTTGTGTCACCTCCTCTACCTCATAGATTGTAAGCTCTTGTGTCACCTCTACCTCATAGATTGTAAGCTCTTGTGTCACCTCCTCTACCTCATAGAGTGTAAGCTCTTGCGAGCAGGACCCTCAGTCTCATTGTGTGAATTGACTATTTCTTTGTAATGTATTTTTTTTGTCAGTACTTGAACCCTACAAATTGTACAGAGCTGCGGAATTTGTTGGCGCTATAGAAATAAAATTTATTATGATTATTAAGAATGGGCAAGAATTTCAGTCTCTACATGTGCAAAACTGATAGAGACATACCCCAAGTGACCTGCAGCTGTAATCGCAGCAAAAGGTGGCGCTACAAAGTATTAACTTAAGGGGGCCGAATAATTTGGCACTCCCCACTTTTCAGTTTTTTATTTTTTACAAAAGTTTAAAATATCCAATAAATTTCCTTCCACTTCACGATTGTGTCCCACTTGTTGTTGATTCTTCACCAAAAAATTAAAATTTTATATCTTTATGTTTGAAGCCTGAAATGTGGCAAAAGGTTGAAAAGTTCAAGGGGGCCGAATACTTTCGCAAGGCGCTGTAGATAGACAGATAAAGGTATGTTCACATGTAGAAGAAACATGTCAAGATTATATAGAGCTGTGGTCACATGAAGAAGAGACATGAGGATTACAGTGGGGAAAAAAAAAGTATTTAGTCAGCCACCAATTGTGCAAGTTCTCCCACTTATAAAGATGAGGCCGGCCTGTAATTGTCATCATAGGTAGACCTCAACTATGAGAGACAAAATGAGAAAACTAATCCAGAAAATCACATTGTCTGATTTTTAAAGAATTTATTTGCAAATTATGGTGGAAAATAAGTATTTGGTCACCTACAAACAAGCAAGATTTCTGTCTCTCACAGCCCTGTAACTTCTCCTTTAAGAGGCTCCTCTGTCCTCCACTCATTACCTGTAGTAATGGCTCCTGTGTGACATTGTTATCAGTATAAAAGACTCCTGTCCACAACCTCAAACAGTCACACTCTAAACTCCACTATGGTGAAGACCAAAGAGCTGTGGAAGGACCAGAAACAAAATGGTAGCCCTGCACCAGGCTGGGAAGACTGAATCTGCAATAGGCAAGCAGCTTGGTGTGAAGAAATCACCTGTGGGAGCAATAATTAGAAAATGGAAGACATACAAGACCACTGATAATCTCCCTCCATCAGGGGCTCCACGCAAGATCTCACCCCGTGGGGTCACAATGATCCCAGAACCAGACGGGGGGACCTAGTGAATGACCTGCAGAAAGCTGGGACTAACGTAACAAAGACTACCGTCAGTAACACACTACGCCGCCAGGGACTCAGATCCTGCAGTGCCAGACGTGTCCCCCTGCTTAAGCCAGTACATATCCGGGCCCGTCTGAAGTTTGCTAGAGAGCATTTGGATGTTCCAGAAGAGTATTGGGAGAATGTCATACGGTCAGATGAAACCAAAGTAGAACTGTTTGGTAGAAACACAACTCGTGGTGTTTGGAGGAGAGTGAATGCTGAGTTGTATCCAGAGAACACCATGCCTACTGTGAAGCATGGGGGGGCAACCTTTGGAGGGAGTAGAAAGTCCGTGTTGCCCAGCGACAGCCCCAAAACATCCCTGCTCTAGAGGAGATCTGCATGGAGGAATGGGCCAACATACCAGCAACAGTGTGCGCCAACCTTGTGAGGACTTACAGAAAACGTTTCACCTCTGTCATTGCCAACAAAGGAGATAGAACAAAGTATTGAGATGAACTTTTGTTATTGACCAAATACTTATTTTCCACCATAATTTGCAAATAAATTTTTTAAAAATCAGACAATGTGATTTTCTGGATTAGTTTTCTCATTTTGTCTCTCATAGTTGAGGTCTACCTATGATGACAATTACAGGCCGGCCTCATCTTTATAAGTGGGAGAACTTGCACAAGTGGTGGCTGACTAAATACTTTTTTTCCCCACTGTATATAGAGCTGTGGTCACATAAAGAGACAGGTGAGGAATACACTGACATGCAAGAGTAACAATGTCCTGACCCTGTGACTTTCAGGCTCCAGATCTCACCATCCAGTACAGCTTGGAACGTGAGACCCCCATCATTTTATAGACAGTCATCTTGGCTATCTCATACATAAATGTGACTTGTAACTATTTAGCATAGAATCAGTTTTGCAGATTGTTCTCATGTCACTGCATTGTTACTGTTTTGCACCTAAAAATCAAAATTTTTCTTTGTATTATTTTGTTAATATTTTGTAAATTCACCTTTGGCTTTCAGCACTGTCTGAATCCTTCTGGCCATGCTCTTGATCAGATTCAAGAATGTCTCAACCGAAATCTGATCCCAGGTCTCTTCTACACGTTCCTAATGTTGGTGCATGCTGCTCGACTCACTTGGGTACGAATACAACTTTTTCTTGAGCTCTACGCAGAAGTGTTGGATTGGATTGAGGCCTGGAGACTGTGGGGACAATCCAGCACCTCTCCTTCATTGTCATTGAACCATTTCTTTCCTAATCTACACTTATGCTTTGGATTGCTGGAACACTATGTCGTCTTTTTCATACCCATAGTACTCGAGTGTATGAAGTAGTTCATCTTGTAGAATAGTAAAATAACAGATCTCACACTTCAGCGGATGTTCATCAGAATAATTTGTGTTTATTTAACATGTGTTTGGACAAGTAGAGCAGTATATTATATGATGTTTCGGCCTATACGGCCTTCGTCAGACTCAGAATGCTTGACTGTAAGAGTAAAACAAATGCCAAAGGTAGAAGGCTCTGGGAAAGCTGGGTAGGCTTGGTCCAATAAGCCTGTAGAAGAAGGTGGAGCACCAGGGTATACGTGGGTAGCATCTTATTACAAAGGTACATCTTGTAGAATACGTATATATCTCAGCATTGAGACCACTATCGATCCTGGTCAAATATCCAACGCCTTTGGCTGTGAAACAACCCTATATCATCAGGCTTCCTCCCCCAAACTTGACAGTTCCTTCAATTTCTCGATCCATTAGCCCCCTTTTCCCTTGTTTCTTCCAGACCCATTTGCATCCATAAAAGAGCAGTCTATGGACTTTCATCTCATCGCTCCAAATCTCCCGTATGCAATTTTCTGTCCATCTTCACTTTTCGTACGTTTTTGCAAACTCGAACCGACGCATCTTATGACTATATTGAAGTTGAGGCTTCTTCACCTTTTTTAGAGCCACCAATCCATATTTTTGTAACAAACTTTGCACGGTGCTTGCATGGACATCTGTGATCTGATTATTATAGAGCATACAAGCCACCTCCACTGCCGCGTTTGTCGCGCCAGAACGGATAGACCTTGTGATGAGCCGACTTGTTGATTCCAATATTTTGCCTGGACGTCCACCTCTTGGCTTTTGAATGGATTGATGGACTTAATTTTGTATTTTTCCAACTGTCTTGGCACTCACATGATGCAGTTTGGCAATTTTCTTGGCTGCGAGTCCGCTATTGATAAGCTGGATGATGCGGTTTCTCTTTTCTTAGGAAAATCAACTTCACGACTGATCCTCAATTTGAGCCAGTGACCTTTCGCTTGGAAATCCTCCTATTAGCACCCTGAGCTATTAGGGAATGTGAGAACTGGTTGTGATACAGTGCCTTGCGAAAGTATTCGGCCCCCTTGAACTTTTCAACCTTTTGCCACATTTCAGGCTTCAAACATAAGGATATAAAATTTTAATTTTTTTGGTGAAGAATCAACAACAAGTGGGACACAATCGTGAAGTGGAAGGAAATTTATTGGATATTTTAAACTTTTGTAAAAAATAAAAAACAGAAAAGTGGGGCGTGCCAAATTATTCGGCCCCCTTAAGTTAATAGTTTGTAGCGCCACCTTTTGCTGCGATTACAGCTGCAAGTCGCTTGGGGTATGTCTCTATCAGTTTTGCACATGGAGAGACTGAAATTCTTGCCCATTCTTCCTTGGAAAACAGCTGGAGCTCAGTGAGGTTGGATGGAGAGCGTTTGTGAACAGCAGTTTTCAGCTCTTTCCACAGATTCTCGATTGGATTCAGGTCTGGACTTTGACTTGGCCATTCTAACACCTGGAGACGTTTATTTGGGAACCATTCCATTGTAGATTTTGCTTTATGTTTGGGATCATTGTCTTGTTGGAAGATAAATCTCCGTCTCAGTCTCAGGTCTTTTGCAGACTCCAACAGGTTTTCTTCCAGAATGGTCCTGTATTTGGCTCCATCCATCTTCCCATCAATTTTAACCATCTTCCCTGTCCCTGCTGAAGAAAAGCAGGCCCAAACCATGATGCTGCCCCCACCATGTGTGACAGTGGGGATGGTGTGTTCAGGGGGATGAGCTGTGTTGCTTTTACGCCAAACACATCATTTTGTATTGTGGTCAAAAAGTTGGATTTTGGTTTCATCTGAGCAGAGCCCCTTCTTCCACATGTTTGGTGTCTCCCAGGTGGCTTGTGGCAAACTTTAAACCAGACTTTTTATGGATATCTTTGAGAAATGGCTTTCTTCTTGCCACTCTTCCATAAAGGCCAGATTTGTGCAGTGTACGACTGATTGTTGTCCTATGGACAGACTCTCCCACCTCAGCTGTAGATCTCTGCAGTTCATCCAGAGTGATCATGGACCTCTTGGCTGCATCTCTGATCAGTCTTCTCCTTGTTTGAGATGAAAGTTCAGAGGGACGGCCGGGTCTTGGTAGATTTGCAGTGGTCTGATACTCCTTCCATTTCAATATGATCGCTTGCACAGTGCTCCTTGGGATGTTTAAAGTTTGGGAAATCTTTTTGTATCCAAATCCGGCTTTAAACTTCTCCACAACAGTATCACGGACCTGCCTGGTGTGTTCCTTGGTCTTCATGATGCTCTCTGCGCTTTAAACAGAACCCTGAGACTATCACAGAACAGGTGCATTTATATGGAGACTTATACACACAGGTGGATTATATTTATCATCATCAGTCATTTAGGACAACATTGGATCATTCAGAGATCCTCACTGAACTTCTGGACTGAGTTTGCTGCACAAAGTAAAGCGGCCGAATAATATTGCACGCCCCACTTTTCAGGTTTTTATTTTTTCATGATTGTGTCCCACTTGTTGATTCTTCACCAAAAAATTTAAATTTTATATCCTTAGGTTTGAAGCCTGAAATGTGGCAAAAGGTTGAAAAGTTCAAGGAGGCTGAATACTTTCGCAAGGCACTGTACGTATGAGATAGCCAAGAGGATTGTCTATAAAATGATGGTGGTCTCACGTTCCAGGCTGTAGTGGATGGTGAGATCTGGAGCCTGAAAGTCACAAGTGTGAAACATTGTTACCCTTTTGCTCGTCCGTGTACATAGAGCTATGGTAACATGAAGAAGAGACCCACGTGGTGACATGAAGAAGAGACGTGTAAGGATTATATAGATTTTTCTGGTGATTCCTTAAGATATGGGTCTTGTTGGGCTACAGAGAATCTATTGAGCTCCATGGTGATCCGAGTTCTCTCTCATCTTACCGTGTTTTTTTTTCTGGTTTTCCTTTGTCCATCCCCATCATGTAGACAGACATACACCGCACCAGACTATTGAGCAGTAGTACATAAATATTTTATTTAATATAAGTCAGTTTTTATGTGGAAATGCTATCAAAAAGCAGACTACTCTTCTCGCCATGCCCTAACTTTACAGTTTTTGGTATTTTGGCCTTGCACAGATTTTTACTTTTTATTAAGATGCAGTCCCTGCTCTGTCCTTGTAAAATAAACATAAAAAAGGTCATGATTGTCCCTTTCCAGGTAAGGATCCTGCGGGTGAGGTAGCCACAGAACGGTCTCACTAATGGCGTATGAAACGACGACGAATTCTTTTTTTTTTTTTTTTACAGTTAGGAGACAATCTAAAGCTTCTCGAGGTTCCCACCAGTTTCTTGAAGTGGTTTCTTCCTCATATGCAACTTATACAAAGCTCAAAGAAAACATCTCACACTCATTGTTCGCACCCCGAGGTAAATCCAGAACGCTGGATTTCTTGGACATTGCCAAGAGAAACGCGGGAGAAGGCTCAAGCCCAATGCTGTCACCCCAGGAGGCCATATTCTGCCAGCCAAGTCATTTGTTCCATCAATGAAGAATAAAAACCATACAAGGCGTCTGGCTCCTCCTCTGTAACTGGGTTCTCCACCCCATAACTTTCCTTTGGTATCAAGGAGTCACTTGTACCGTCCATATTTCTTCCCCGGCCTATCAATGTTAGTTGACAGAATTAGGATCTGCCATTGGCAACGTATGAAGAACTTCATCTAAGAGTTGAAGCGCTCGGTGAAGGTGAACTTCTATCCAGCATGGTGTCTGTTTGATGCTCTGGCGAGGGTAGTCGGGGCCCCACCCCTTAACAAAACTGAGGCGGAGGATGCAGAGGCGACGGAGATCATCAACACCGATACCAGCAGCAGCTGAAAGACCTGTGCAGGGAAGACGAGGAAATCCTAATAAAGCACATACAGGGTATCATAGGAACGCAGTCCCGTAATCTACTACTTACAAGGTAAGTGAGGGAGCCCAAGTGAGGGCAATCAGTCATTACCTGCATCTCGACCCTACATTTGACCTGAAGCATGTATAACATGGGAGCATGGAGGGTAATGTATTCAAGATGGATCTCCAGCTGCCGTTGGAGTTAACTTACACATAGTGCTCACCTCTGCTCTCATACTTACTAACAGCTGGTGCGATGCCACCCACAGATCCTGGGCCTGGGATTGATCCAGCCACTGCCGCAGCCTGGGCTGCTGCCGCTGCTTGTGCCGTGGCAGCCTGCTGTTGCATTTGCCGATGACACTGCCGCAGATCAAACACCTACAAAAGGTAGTTTACAGTCACCCCCAATAGAAACCACATTCAGAGTCATGTGAAAGTAACTCTAGGGTTACAACAGGATATTTCAGATCAGGATAGTTGCCGATCACCTCAGAGCAGCTACCTTAATATAGGCTCCAGGGTAAATCTTGTGCACGGCGTCTCCTGGCGCTCTGCCTGCCTCTCTGTCCAGGTAGTAGCTTTGTACGAACACCGCGTGATCACTGAGACACCTCATCCAGACGTCTCCCTCTCCGCGACACTCTAACTGGACACCTTTTCCAATGTGCAGCCTGAGGAACGAGACCACACATCGTCTTACCTTGAACAATATTCCACATAAGTAAGGGCCAATCGTAACCCTGACCTCACCTTGCCCGTTCACTCGTATCTGTGCGATGCACGTTAGACAACTGTCCAAGGCAGAACCTGTCCCCTCCCGAGGGGTCTACATATCCGTCCACAGTCACCACTGGGCAGTTTGAGGGAACTTTAAATATCTCTCCCACCTGAACGTCCATTTCGAAGTATGCAACCGAACACCAGAACTCCGGACCTGCCAGAAACTGGCGTCATTAAAATGCACTAAGATGGAGGGGTGTACGGAGGTAGGCAGCTGCCAGGGAGACTTACCTGGGTGATTGGATACAGGGTGGGAGTACTGGGGAGAAGTCTGATGAAGAGGCCCTGTAGGAGGGAGTTGGAAGAAAAGGGTCAATTGCAAAGCTACTTGGAACCTGGAAGGTTTTGGTAGGGTCAGTTTGGAAGCTAATAGCGGTGCCAGCCATGTGGAGAGACAAACGTACAGTAATGGTTTGGGTGGTGCAGCGGTGGCTGTTGGCTTCCCCTCCCATTAGACTGGGGTGCAGGACTGGGGGTATAGGATGCCGTGTTGTTTCCTGTCCAAGTAGCTGCAGAAAAGCAAGTGTGGAGAGGACAGTGGGTGAAGCCGGTGACAAGGAGATCTTACAAATCACAGTGCTACTCGAAATGTTCCATGCTACGTGCTATACTTACTGTGATAAGGCTGCTTGGGTGGAGACTGGTAACCATTACTCTGCGAATTATGATTTGGTGTAGAAGGAGGCGAAGTGGAAATCATCTGCTGAGGAGGTACGATGGGTAAAATGCCCTCATTGTGTGTCAAGGATGACAGAGGGCAACCAGGAGCCACTGCACAAAGTGAGAATGCCAAAATAACCAAACATGACACATAGTAGTGGCCTAAGGTACAAGCCAAAAAGTCAAAAGTGGGGCTTTTAAAGGCGTTGAACACCAGCCTCAGTGTACACAAGTCCACATCGATAGCTCCTGAATTCTGCAGCCGATCACAGCAACTGACTGGGAGCAACTGAGTAATCAAAGTCCTGGCAGCGGAACAGGAGAGACGGCACAGGAACTAGTAGGGGATAAATTATTATTTATTTTGGGACTTACTGCCTCTTAAAAAAAACTTAGAACCCGGACAATCCCTTCAACAGAGTACATATAGTGTTATTATTAGCAGTTAGGCCCTCGAAATCCTGTCTAGGTGATTTGTCCTGGTGATCCAGTGTGTAGTACTAATCCCTTTAGTCTAGGTGACCTCTCACCAATGATGTCTATACAGTGATATCACTGCTCTATGTCCTGGTGTATAGTACTAATCCCTTTAGTCTAGGTGACCTCTCACCAGTGATGTATATACAGTGATATCACTGCTCTATGTCCTGGTGTGTAGTACTGATCACTATACTCTAGGTGACCTCTCACCAGTGATGTATATACAGTGATATCACTGCTCTATGTCCTGGTGATCCGGTGTGTAGTACTGATCACTATACTCTAGGTGACCTCTCACCAGTAATGTATATACAGTGATATCACTGCTCTATGTCCTGGTGATCTGGTGTGTAGTACTGATCACTATACTCTAGGTGACCTCTCACCAGTGATGTATATACAGTGATATCACTATGTCCTGGTGATCTGGTGTGTAGTACTGATCACTATACTCTAGGTGACCTCTCACCAGTGATGTATATACAGTGATATCACTGCTCTATGTCCTGTTGTGTAGTACTGATCACTATATACTCTAGGTGACCTCTCACCAGTGATGTATATACAGTGATATCACTGCTCTATGTCCTGGTGATCTAGTTGTAGTACTGATCACTATATACTCTAGGTGACCTCTCACCAGTGATGTATATACAGTGATATCACTACTCTATGTCCTGGTGATCCGGTGTGTAGTACTGATCACTATACTCTAGGTGACTTCTCACCAGTGATGTATATACAGCGATATCACTGCTCTAAGTCCTGGTGATCTAGTTGTAGTACTGATCACTATACTCTAGGTGACCTCTCACCAGTGATGTATATACAGTGATATCACTGCTCTATGTCCTGGTGATCCGGTGTGTAGTACTGATCACTATATACTCTAGGTGACCTCTCATCAGTGATGTATATACAGTGATATCACTGCTCTATGTCCTGGTGTGTAGTACTGATCACTATACTCTAGGTGACCTCTCACCAGTGATGTATATACAGTGATATCACTGCTCTATGTCCTGGTGTGTAGTACTGATCACTATATACGCTACGTGACCTCTCACCAGTGATGTATATACAGTGATATCACTATGTCCTGGTGATCCGGTGTGTAGTACTGATCACTATACACTAGGTGACCTCTCACCAGTGATGTATATACAGTGATATCACTGCTCTATGTCCTGGTGTGTAGTACTGATCACTATACTCTAGGTGACCTCTCACCAGTGATGTATATACAGTGATATCACTGCTCTATGTCCTGGTGATCTGGTGTGTAATACTGATCACTATACTCTAGGTGACCTCTCACCAGTGATGTATATACAGTGATATCACTGCTCTATGTCCTGGTGTGTAGTACTAATCCCTTTAGTCTAGGTGACCTCTCACCAGTGATGTCTATACAGTGATATCACTGCTCTATGTCCTGGTGATCCGGTGTGGTACTGACACAACCAGGACCCCACCAGGACAACAGGCCGCCTAGGTACTGGATCTGGTGTGTGGACTGATCACTATACTCCAGGTGACCTCTCATCAGTGATGTATATACAGTGATATCACTATGTCCTGCTGTGTAGTACTGATCACTATATACTGTAGGTGACATCTCACCAGTGATGTATATACAGTGATATCACTGCTCTATGTCCTGGTGTGTAGTACTGATCACTATACTCCAGGTGACCTCTCACCAGTGATGTATATACAGTGATATCACTGCTCTATGTCCTGGTGATCTGGTGTGTAGTACTGATCACTATACTCCAGGTGACCTCTCATCAGTGATGTCTATATATTGATATCACTGCTCTAAGTCCTAGTGATCTACTTGTAGTACTGATCACTATACTCTAGGTAACCTCTCACCAGTGAGGTCTATACTGTGATATCACTGCTTTAAGTCCTGTGATCTAGTTATAATACTGATCATTATACTCTAGATGACCTCTCACCAGTGATATCACTGCTCTGAGTCCTGGTGATGCAGTGTGTAGTAGTGATCACTATACTCTAGGTGACATCTCGCCAGTGATATCACTGCTCTAGGTACTAGTGATCTAGTTGTAATACTGATCACTAAACTCCTGGTTACCTCTCACCAGTGATGTATATACAGTGATATCACTGCTCTAAGTCCTGGTGATCTAGTTGTAGTACTGATCACTATACTGTAGGTGACCTCTCACCAGTGATGTATATACAGTGATATCACTGCTCTATGTGCTGGTGATCTGGTGTGTAGTACTGATCACTATCCTCTAGGTGACCTCTCACCAGTGATGTATATACAGTGATATCACTGCTCTAAGTCCTGGTGATCTAGTTGTAATACTGATCATTATACTCTAGGTGACCTCTCACCAGTGAGGTCTATACTGTGATATCACTGCTCTAAGTCCTGGTGATCTAGTTGTAGTACAGATCACTATCCTCTAGGTGACCTCTCACCAGTGATGTATATACAGTGATATCACTGCTCTATGTCCTGGTGTGCAGTACTGATCACTATATTCTAGGTGACCTCTCACCAGTGAGGTCTATACTGTGATATCACTGCTCTCAGTCCTGGTGATCTAGTTGTAATACTGATCACTATACTCTAGGTGACCTCTCACCAGTGATGTATATACAGTGATATCACTGCTCTATGTCCTGGTGATCCGGTGTGTAGTACTGACCACTATAGGTGACCTCTCACCAGTGATGTATATACAGTGATATCACTGCTCTATGTCCTGGTGTGTAGTACTGATCACTATCCTCTAGGTGACCTCTCACCAGTGATGTATATACAGTGATATCACTGCTCTAAGTCCTGGTGATCTAGTTGTAGTACTGATCACTATCCTCTAGGTGACCTCTCACCAGTGATGTATATACAGTGATATCACTGCTCTAAGTCCTGGTGATCTAGTTGTAATACTGATCATTATACTCTAGGTGACCTCTCACCAGTGATGTATATACAGTGATATCACTGCTCTCTATGTCCTGGTGATCTGGTGTGTAGTACTGATCACTATACTTTAGGTGACCTCTCACCAGTGATGTATATACAGTGATATCACTGCTCTATGTCCTGGTGATCCGGTGTGTAGTACTGATCACTATACTCTAGGTGACCTCTCACCAGTGATGTATATACAGTGATATCACTGCTCTAAGTCCTGGTGATCTAGTTGTAATACTGATCATTATACTCTAGGTGACCTCTCACCAGTGATGTATATACAGTGATATCACTGCTCTATGTCCTGGTGTGTAGTAGTGATCACTATACTCTAGGTGACCTCTCACCAGTGATGTATATACAGTGATATCACTATGTCCCGGTGTGCAGTACTGATCACTATACTCTAGGTGACCTCTCACCAGTGATGTATATACAGTGATATCACTGCTCTATGTCCTGGTGATCCGGTGTGAGACGACCACATGGGTGACCTCTCACCAGTGATGTATATACAGTGATATCACTGCTCTATGTCCTGGTGTGTAGTACTGATCACTATACTCTAGGTGACCTCTCACCAGTGATGTATATACAGTGATATCACTGCTCTATGTCCTGGTGATCTGGTGTGTAGTACTGATCACTATACTCTAGGTGACCTCTCACCAGTGATGTATATACAGTGATATCACTGCTCTATGTCCTGGTGTGTAGTAGTGATCACTATCCTCTAGGTGACCTCTCACCAGTGATGTATATACAGTGATATCACTGTTCTGAGTCCTGGTGATCTGGTGTGTAGTACTGATCACTATCCTCTAGGTGACCTCTCACCATCGATGTATATACAGTGATATCACTATGTCCTGGTGATCTGGTGTGTAGTACTCATCACTATCCTCTAGGTGACCTCTCACCAGTGATGTATATACAGTGATATCACTATGTCCTGGTGTGTAGTACTGATCACTATACTCTAGGTGACCTCTCACAAGTGATGTCTATACAGTGATATCACTGCTCTATGTCCTGGTGATCTGGTGTGTAGTACTCATCACTATCCTCTAGGTGACCTCTCACCAGTGATGTATATACAGTGATATCACTGCTCTATGTCCTGGTGATCTGGTGTGTAGTACTGATCACTATACTCTAGGTGACCTCTCACTAGTGATGTATATACAGTGATATCACTGCTCTATGTCCTGGTGTGTAGTACTGATCACTATACTCTAGGTGACCTCTCACCAGTGATGTCTATACAGTGATATCACTGCTCTATGTCCTGGTGATCCGGTGTGTAGTACTGATCACTATACTCTAGGTGACCTCTCACCAGTGATGTATATACAGTGATATCACTATATCCTGGTGATCTGGTGTGTAGTACTGATCACTATACTCTAGGTGACCTCTCACCAGTGATGTATATACCGTGATATCACTGCTCTATGTCCTGGTGATCTGGTGTGTAGTACTGATCACTATACTCTAGGTGACCTCTCACTAGTGATGTATATACAGTGATATCACTGCTCTATGTCCTGGTGTGTAGTACTGATCACTATACTCTAGGTGACCTCTCACCAGTGATGTCTATACAGTGATATCACTGCTCTATGTCCTGGTGATCCGGTGTGTACTACTGATCACTATACTCTAGGTGACCTCTCACCAGTGATGTATATACAGTGATATCACTGCTCTATGTCCTGGTGATCCGGTGTGTAGTACTGATCACTATCCTCTAGGTGACCTCTCACCAGTGATGTATATACAGTGATATCACTATGTCCTGGTGATCTGGTGTGTAGTACTGATCACTATACTCTAGGTGACCTCTCACCAGTGATGTATATACAGTGATATCACTATATCCTGGTGATCTGGTGTGTAGTACTGATCACTATACTCTAGGTGACCTCTCACTAGTGATGTATATACAGTGATATCACTGCTCTATGTCCTGGTGTGTAGTACTGATCACTATACTCTAGGTGACCTCTCACCAGTGATGTATATACAGTGATATCACTATGTCCTGGTGATCTGGTGTGTAGTACTGATCACTATACTCTAGGTGACCTCTCACCAGTGATGTATATACAGTGATATCACTATGTCCTGGTGTGTAGTACTGATCACTATACTCTAGGTGACCTCTCACAAGTGATGTCTATACAGTGATATCACTGCTCTATGTCCTGGTGATCTGGTGTGTAGTACTGATCACTATACTCTAGGTGACCTCTCACCAGTGATGTATATACAGTGATATCACTGCTCTATGTCCTGTTGTGTAGTACTGATCACTATATACTCTAGGTGACCTCTCACCAGTGATGTATATACAGTGATATCACTACTCTATGTCCTGGTGATCCGGTGTGTAGTACTGATCACTATACTCTAGGTGACTTCTCACCAGTGATGTATATACAGTGATATCACTGCTCTAAGTCCTGGTGATCTAGTTGTAGTACTGATCACTATACTCTAGGTGACCTCTCACCAGTGATGTATATACAGTGATATCACTGCTCTATGTCCTGGTGATCCGGTGTGTAGTACTGATCACTATACTCTAGGTGACCTCTCACTAGTGATGTATATACAGTGATATCACTGCTCTATGTCCTGGTGTGTAGTACTGACCACTATACTCTAGGTGACCTCTCACCAGTGATGTCTATACAATGATATCACTGCTCTATGTCCTGGTGATCCGGTGTGTACTACTGATCACTATACTCTAGGTGACCTCTCACCAGTGATGTATATACAGTGATATCACTGCTCTATGTCCTGGTGATCCGGTGTGTAGTACTGATCACTATCCTCTAGGTGACCTCTCACCAATGATGTATATACAGTGATATCACTATGTCCTGGTGATCTGGTGTGTAGTACTGATCACTATACTCTAGGTGACCTCTCACCAGTGATGTATATACAGTGATATCACTATGTCCTGGTGTGTAGTACTGATCACTATACTCTAGGTGACCTCTCACAAGTGATGTCTATACAGTGATATCACTGCTCTATGTCCTGGTGATCTGGTGTGTAGTACTCATCACTATCCTCTAGGTGACCTCTCACCAGTGATGTATATACAGTGATATCACTGCTCTATGTCCTGGTGTGTAGTACTGATCACTATATACTGTAGGTGACCTCTCACCAGTGATGTATATACAGTGATATCACTGCTCTATGTCCTGGTGATCTGGTGTGTAGTACTGATCACTATACTCTAGGTGACCTCTCACCAGTGATGTATATACAGTGATATCACTGCTCTATGTCCTGTTGTGTAGTACTGATCACTATACTCTAGGTGACCTCTCACCAGTGATGTATATACAGTGATATCACTGCTCTATGTCCTGGTGTGTAGTACTGATCACTATATACTGTAGGTGACCTCTCACCAGTGATGTATATACAGTGATATCACTGCTCTATGTCCTGGTGATCTGGTGTGTAGTACTGATCACTATACTCTAGGTGACCTCTCACCAGTGATGTATATACAGTGATATCACTGCTCTATGACCTGGTGATCCGGTGTGTAGTACTGATCACTATACTCTAGGTGACCTCTCACCAGTGATGTATATACAGTGATATCACTATGTCCTGGTGATCCGGTGTGTAGTACTGATCACTATACTCTAGGTGACCTCTCACCAGTGATGTATATACAGTGATATCACTATATCCTGGTGATCTGGTGTGTAGTACTGATCACTATACTCTAGGTGACCTCTCACTAGTGATGTATATACAGTGATATCACTGCTCTATGTCCTGGTGTGTAGTACTGATCACTATACTCTAGGTGACTTCTCACCAGTGATGTATATACAGTGATATCACTATGTCCTGGTGATCCGGTGTGTAGTACTGATCACTATACTCTAGGTGACCTCTCACCAGTGATGTATATACAGTGATATCACTATGTCCTGGTGTGTAGTACTGATCACTATACTCTAGGTGACCTCTCACCAGTGATGTATATACAGTGATATCACTATGTCCTGGTGTGTAGTACTGATCACTATACTCTAGGTGACCTCTCACAAGTGATGTCTATACAGTGATATCACTGCTCTATGTCCTGGTGATCTGGTGTGTAGTACTGATCACTATACTCTAGGTGACCTCTCACCAGTGATGTATATACAGTGATATCACTGCTCTATGTCCTGTTGTGTAGTACTGATCACTATATACTCTAGGTGACCTCTCACCAGTGATGTATATACAGTGATATCACACACTATGCCTGGTGATCCGGTGTGTAGACGTCACACCTAGGTGACTCTCACCAGTGATGTATATACAGTGTCACTGCTCTAAGTCCTGATGATCTAGTTGTAGACTGGACAACCTAGGTGACCTCTCACCAGTGATGTATATACAGTGATATCACTGCTCTATGTCCTGTTGTGTAGTACTGATCACTATATACTCTAGGTGACTTCTCACCAGTGATGTATATACAGCGATATCACTGCTCTAAGTCCTGGTGATCTAGTTGTAGTACTGATCACTATACTCTAGGTGACCTCTCACCAGTGATGTATATACAGTGATATCACTATGTCCTGGTGATCCGGTGTGTAATACTGATCACTATACTCTAGGTGACCTCTCACCAGTGATGTATATACAGTGATATCACTATGTCCTGGTGTGTAGTACTGATCACTATCCTCTAGGTGACCTCTCACCAGTGATGTATATACAGTGATATCACTGCTCTAAGTCCTGGTGATCTAGTTGTAGTACTGATCACTATACTCCAGGTGACATCCCCGTAACAGGTTTTTAAACTTACCAGAGGGTGAAATGGGTATATTGGGGTACATGCCAACTGCTGACTGAGGGCTTTTGGGCAATGTTAGAGGAGGAAGAGCTGGTCGGTAAGATTCTGCAGGAGGTATCTGAGGTAGGGAGGCATGGTTCATGGACGGCTGAAGTTCTTGGGGCGGCTGAAGGCATGACGGAGGGTCCATATCACAGTCATTAGAATACTCCTCTTTCACCGATCGACATGGCGTGCCTTATCAGGAAATATAATTATAACGTAAAGACAAGAAAACCGCAGGAAGTCTGGAGGAGGAGGAAGATAATCTCACCTGCACTCTGGATATTCAGCCCTGAAACACAAGAACATCACAGTGTAAGTATCAGAGCCTGCTGGGCGCCACGTCCCATTCATGCCCACACTTACCGATGCCTGGGGACACCACCCGCTCATAGTGGTACGGGTTCACGCACACGCTGTCATATTTCAGGTCAAACGCATATTGGCAGAACTTTACGTGTTTCAGCTCGTTCTTGTGCAAGTCAGGCCAGCGCCACAGCCGGGCATAGATCACATGGGGGAATCCTTTCCTGCCGGCCACCTACAGGGCAGAAAATGGGAGGATCAACAAGGAGGTGCCATGGCCACAGAGTCACAGGAGAGACCGGATAAGAGAACTACTCAAGGATGAATAGGCTGTAGTCTCAGTGATGTCACCGCCGATCTCTAGTATATGGATAGGCTGTATTCTCAGTGATGTCACCGCCGATCTCTAGTATATGGATAGGCTGTATTCTCAGTGATGTCACCACTGCTGATCTCTAGTATATGGATAGGCTGTATTCTCAGTGATGTCACCGCCGATCTCTAGTATATGGATAGGCTGTATTCTCAGTGATGTCACCGCTGCTGATCTCTAGTATATGGATAGGCTGTATTCTCAGTGATGTCACCGCCGATCTCTAGTATATGGATAGGCTGTATTCTCAGTGATGTCACAGCTGCTGATCTCTAGTATATGGATAGTCTGTATTCTCAGTGATGTCACTGCTGATCTCTAGTATATGGATAGGGTGTATTCTCAGTGATGTCACTGCTGCTCTCTAGTATATGGATAGGCTGTATTCTCAGTGATGTCACCGCTGCTGATCTCTAGTATATGGATAGGCTGTATTTTCAGTGATGTCACCGCTGATCTCTAGTATATGGATAGGCTGTATTCTCAGTGATGTCACCGCTGATCTCTAGTATACGGATAGGTTGTATTCTCAGTGATGTCACCGCTGCTGATCTCTAGTATATGGATAGGCTGTATTCTCAGTGATGTCACTGCTGATCTCTAGTATATGGATAGGCTGTATTCTCAGTGATGTCACTGCTGATCTCTAGTATATGGATAGGCTGTATTCTCAGTGATGTCACCGCTGCTCTCTAGTATATGGATAGGCTGTATTCTCAGTGATGTCACCGCTGCTGATCTCTAGTATATGGATAGGCTGTATTCTCAGTGATGTCACCGCTGCTGATCTCTAGTATATGGATAGGCTGTATTCTCAGTGATGTCACCGCTGCTGATCTCTAGTATATGGATAGGCTGTATTCTCAGTGATGTCACCGCTGCTGATCTCTAGTATATGGATAGGCTGTATTCTCAGTGATGTCACCGCTGCTGATCTCTAGTATATGGATAGGCTGTATTCTCAGTGATGTCACCGCTGCTGCTCTCTAGTATATGGATAGGCTGTATTCTCAGTGATGTCACTGCTCTCTAGTATATGGATAGGCTGTATTCTCAGTGATGTCAGTGCTGATCTCTAGTATATGGATAGGCTACATTCTCAGTGATGTCACTGATCTCTAGTATATGGATAGGCTGTATTCTCAGTGATGTCAGTGCTGATCTCTAGTATATGGATAGGCTGTATTCTCAGTGATGTCACTGCTGCTGATCTCTAGTATATGGATAGGCTGTATTCTCAGTGATGTCACCGCTGCTGATCTCTAGTATATGGATAGGCTGTATTCTCAGTGATGTCACCGCTGCTGATCTCTAGTATATGGATAGGCTGTATTCTCAGTGATGTCACTGCTGCTGATCTCTAGTATATGGATAGGCTGTATTCTCAGTGATGTCACTGCTGCTGATCTCTAGTTTATGGATAGGCTGTATTCTCAGTGATGTCACTGCTGCTGATCTCTAGTATATGGATAGGCTGTATTCTCAGTGATGTCACCGCCGCTCTCTAGTATATGGATAGGCTGTATTCTCAGTGATGTCACCGCTGATCTCTAGTATATGGATAGGCTGTATTCTCAGTGATGTCACCGCTGATCTCTAGTATATGGATAGGCTGTATTCTCAGTGATGTCACTGCTGCTCTCTAGTATATGGATAGGCTGTATTCTCAGTGATGTCACCGCTGATCTCTAGTATATGGATAGGCTGTATTCTCAGTGATGTCACTGCCGCTCTCTAGTATATGGATAGGCTGTATTCTCAGTGATGTCACTGCTCTCTAGTATATGGATAGGCTGTAGTCTCAGTGATGTCACCGCTGATCTCTAGTATATGGATAGGCTACATTCTGATTGATGACAATATATAATTTTCCTCATCCAGTATTCATTATACATAATTAAGAATCTTACCGACCAGCTCTTCCTTCCTCTCCAGGGGAAAAAACTAAAACTTTAGGGTTAATATCCATGAAACGATAACATTCAGGTGATTGATAGAACAGCAGTGAGACAGCGCCCCCTAGTCCCAGAATACAGGAGTACTAGGTCTCTGCTGTACTGTTTATATGAGACATGAGGGCTCAGCTCCATCCCCCTCCTCTCACACTCAGCTCCCTGGAGGGCTCCGAGCAGACAAAACATCCCCCCCTCCATCCTGCCAGACAGTGACTCATCAGTACAGCAAGCAGAGGAGGCTGCGAAACCAGGAGAGACTGAGAGCTGCCAGCCGAGAGTGCAAGAGACAGACTGAGAGCTGCCAGCCGAGAGTGCAAGAGACAGACTGAGAGCTGCCAGCCGAGAGTGCAAGAGACAGACTGAGAGCTGCCAGCCGAGAGTGCAAGAGACAGACTGACAGCTGCCAGCCGAGTGCAAGAGAGAGACTGAGAGCTGCCAGCCCAGAGTGCAAGAGAGAGACTGAGAGCTGCCAGCCCAGAGTGCAAGAGACAGACTGAGAGCTGCCAGCCCAGAGTGCAAGAGAGAGACTGACAGCTGCCAGCCCAGAGTGCAAGAGAGAGACTGAGAGCTGCCAGCCCAGAGTGCAAGAGACAGACTGACAGCTGCCAGCCGAGAGTGCAAGAGAGAGACTGAGAGCTGCCAGCCCAGAGTGCAAGAGACAGACTGAGAGCTGCCAGCCCAGAGTGCAAGAGACAGACTGAGAGCTGCCAGCCCAGAGTGCAAGAGAGAGACTGAGAGCTGCCAGCCCAGAGTGCAAGAGACAGACTGAGAGCCCAGCCCAGAGTGCAAGAGACAGACTGAGAGCTGCCAGCCCAGAGTGCAAGAGACAGACTGAGAGCTGCCAGCCCAGAGTGCAAGAGACAGACTGAGAGCTGCCAGCCCAGAGTGCAAGAGAGAGACTGAGAGCTGCCAGCCCAGAGTGCAAGAGACAGACTGAGAGCTGCCAGCCCAGAGTGCAAGAGAGAGACTGAGAGCTGCCAGCCCAGAGTGCAAGAGAGAGACTGAGAGCTGCCAGCCCAGAGTGCAAGAGAGAGACTGACAGCTGCCAGCCCAGAGTGCAAGAGAGAGACTGAGAGCTGCCAGCCCAGAGTGCAAGAGACAGACTGAGAGCTGCCAGCCCAGAGTGCAAGAGACAGACTGAGAGCTGCCAGCCCAGAGTGCAAGAGACAGACTGAGAGCTGCCAGCCCAGAGTGCAAGAGACAGACTGAGAGCTGCCAGCCCAGAGTGCAAGAGACAGACTGAGAGCTGCCAGCCCAGAGTGCAAGAGAGAGACTGAGAGCTGCCAGCCCAGAGTGCAAGAGAGAGACTGAGAGCTGCCAGCCCAGAGTGCAAGAGAGAGACTGAGAGCTGCCAGCCCAGAGTGCAAGAGAGAGACTGAGAGCTGCCAGCCCAGAGTGCAAGAGAGAGACTGAGAGCTGCCAGCCCAGAGTGCAAGAGAGAGACTGAGAGCTGCCAGCCCAGAGTGCAAGAGACAGACTGACAGCTGCCAGCCCAGAGTGCAAGAGACAGACTGACAGCTGCCAGCCCAGAGTGCAAGAGAGAGACTGACAGCTGCCAGCCCAGAGTGCAAGAGAGAGACTGAGAGCTGCCAGCCCAGAGTGCAAGAGACAGACTGAGAGCTGGCAGCCCAGAGTGCAAGAGAGAGACTGAGAGCTGCCAGCCCAGAGTGCAAGAGAGAGACTGAGAGCTGCCAGCCCAGAGTGCAAGAGACAGACTGAGAGCTGCCAGCCCAGAGTGCAAGAGAGAGACTGAGAGCTGCCAGCCCAGAGTGCAAGAGAGAGACTGAGAGCTGCCAGCCCAGAGTGCAAGAGACAGACTGAGAGCTGCCAGCCCAGAGTGCATGAGACAGACTGAGAGCTGCCAGCCGAGAGTGCAAGAGACAGACTGAGAGCTGCCAGCCCAGAGTGCAAGAGACAGACTGAGAGCTGCCAGCCCAGAGTGCAAGAGAGAGACTGACAGCTGCCAGCCCAGAGTGCAAGAGAGAGACTGAGAGCTGCCAGCCCAGAGTGCAAGAGACAGACTGACAGCTGCCAGCCCAGAGTGCAAGAGACAGACTGAGAGCTGCCAGCCGAGAGTGCAAGAGAGAGAGTGAGACAGACTGAGAGCTGCCAGCCGAGAGTGCAAGAGACAGACTGACAGCTGCCAGCCCAGAGTGCAAGAGAGAGACTGAGAGCTGCCAGCCCAGAGTGCAAGAGACAGACTGAGAGCTGCCAGCCCAGAGTGCAAGAGACAGACTGACAGCTGCCAGCCCAGAGTGCAAGAGACAGACTGACAGCTGCCAGCCCAGAGTGCAAGAGACAGACTGAGAGCTGCCAGCCCAGAGTGCAAGAGACAGACTGAGAGCTGCCAGCCCAGAGTGCAAGAGACAGACTGAGAGCTGCCAGCCCAGAGTGCAAGAGACAGACTGAGAGCTGCCAGCCCAGAGTGCAAGAGACAGACTGAGAGCTGCCAGCCCAGAGTGCAAGAGACAGACTGAGAGCTGCCAGCCGAGAGTGCAAGAGACAGACTGAGAGCTGCCAGCCCAGAGTGCAAGAGACAGACTGAGAGCTGCCAGCCCAGAGTGCAAGAGAGAGACTGACAGCTGCCAGCCCAGAGTGCAAGAGAGAGACTGAGAGCTGCCAGCCCAGAGTGCAAGAGAGAGACTGAGAGCTGCCAGCCCAGAGTGCAAGAGAGAGACTGAGAGCTGCCAGCCCAGAGTGCAAGAGACAGACTGAGAGCTGCCAGCCCAGAGTGCAAGAGACAGACTGAGAGCTGCCAGCCCAGAGTGCAAGAGACAGACTGAGAGCTGCCAGCCCAGAGTGCAAGAGAGAGACTGAGAGCTGCCAGCCCAGAGTGCAAGAGACAGACTGAGAGCTGGCAGCCCAGAGTGCAAGAGACAGACTGAGAGCTGCCAGCCCAGAGTGCAAGAGACAGACTGAGAGCTGCCAGCCCAGAGTGCAAGAGACAGACTGAGAGCTGCCAGCGGAGAGTGCAAGAGACAGACTGAGAGCTGCCAGCTGAGAGACAGACTGAGAGCTGCCAGCCGAGAGTGCAAGAGAGAGAGTGAGAGACTGACAGCTGCCAGCCGAGAGTGCGACAGACTGAGAGCTGCCAGCCGAGAGTGCAAGAGAGAGAGACAGACAGAGCTGCCAGCCGAGAGAGAGAGAGAGAGAGAGAGAGAGAGACTGAGAGACTGAGAGCTGCCAGCCGAGAGTGCAAGACAGAGAGACAGACAGAGCTGCCAGCCGAAAGTGCAAGAGAGAGAGACAGACTGGGAGCTGCCAGCCGAGAGTGCAAGAGAGAGAGACAGACTGGGAGCTGCCAGCCGAGAGTGCAAGAGAGAGAGACAGACTGAGAGCTGCCAGCCAAAAGCGCAAGAGAGAGACAGACTAAGGGCTGCCAGCCAAGAGTGCAAGAGAAATAAAAAGAGCAAAAGGATACAGGCCAGAAAGAGACAGAGCCTGAAGACTGCCAAGAGTGTGAGAGAGCATGGGCGCAAAAAGAGAGCGCGCGAGGGACAGCAGGCACAAAAAGAGTAAGAAAAAGCAAAAAAGAGAAACAAAAAAAGTGTTAAGAGAAGGCATGAAAGCGATTAATAGAGCGATAAAGAGAGCGCTCTGATGAGAGCGAAAAGGAAAGGGCTAAAGAGAAAAGATGTGTGAGAGAGAGCGCAGACATCACAGAGTGATAAACAGAGAAAAATAGAAAACAAGGGGAAAAGAAAAGACCAAAAGTAAAAGCGATGCAGAAGACAGTCAGAGACAGCAGCAGAGACCATGAGACAGACAGATCAGAGTTCACAGATGTGACCCCCTCCCCCCACATATACACCAGGGGCACAGGTGTGGACGGCCACAGAGCCCCCACCTGTCCACCCTGGCACCCCTTCCCCCAGTACCTGCAGCCTCCCATCTAGGGTGCGCTGGATGGTAACACACTTGCTGGGGTGCACCCCATTGGTGGTGATGGCGGTTATGAGAGAGTCCAACTCATCTTTCTTCTCCTTGAGCTTCTTGACCAGACTCTCGATGGCTCGCTTGGCAAAGCCCTCATTATCCCCTCCCTGCCGGTGGCACATCAGACTGTGCACGATGCTGAGGCAGGCATCACTGCTGTTCGGGGGGGTGAGTGACATGGTGGGGATCGCCTGCAAGAGAGGGAGCAAATGAGGAGAGGTGGGGGGTGAGTGCGGATTACGACTACAGACACGCTGCGCCAGCTGTGCCCACCGACACCATCTCACAGCAGCCGGGAGAAATGCTCTCACGTCCCAATGTGTCAGGGAGCTGCTGCTGCATGACTGTACAGTGAGTCACCAGGAGGCAGCGCAGAGCGGACAGACAGGAGAGCGCATCGCCTAACCCCAAGAGCTTACACTCCCAGAATAGCTGGCCAGGGCACCTACAAAGCACAACGCAGAGCGGACAGACAGGAGAGCGCATCGCCTAACCCCAAGAGCTTACACTCCCAGAATAGCTGGCCAGGGCACCTACAAAGCACAACGCAGAGCGGACAGACAGGAGAGCGCACGGCCTAACCCCAAGAGCTTACACTCCCAGAATAGCTGATCAGGGCACCTACAAAGCACAACGCAGAGCAGACAGACAGGAGAGCGCACGGCCTAACCCCAAGAGCTTACACTCCCAGAATAGCTGGCCAGGGCACCTACAAAGCACAACGCAGAGCGGACACACAGGAGAGCGCATGGCCTAACCCCAAGAGCTTACACTCCCAGAATAGCTGGCCAGGGCACCTACAAAGCACAACGCAGAGCGGACAGACAGGAGAGCGCACGGCCTAACCCCAAGAGCTTACACTCCCAGAATAGCTGATCAGGGCACCTACAAAGCACAACGCAGAGCGGACAGACAGGAGAGTGCACGGCCTAACCCCAAGAGCTTACACTCCCAGAATAGCTGATCAGGGCACCTACAAAGCACAACGCAGAGCGGACAGACAGGAGAGTGCACGGCCTAACCCCAAGAGCTTACACTCCCAGAATAGCTGGCCAGGGCACCTACAAAGCACAACGCAGAGCGGACAGACAGGAGAGCGCACGGCCTAACCCCAAGAGCTTACACTCCCAGAATAGCTGGCCAGGGCACCTACAAAGCACAACGCAGAGCGGACAGACAGGAGAGCGCACGGCCTAACCCCAAGAGCTTACACTCCCAGAATAGCTGATCAGGGCACCTACAAAGCACAACGCAGAGCGGACAGACAGGAGAGTGCACGGCCTAACCCCAAGAGCTTACACTCCCAGAATAGCTGATCAGGGCACCTACAAAGCACAACGCAGAGCGGACAGACAGGAGAGTGCACGGCCTAACCCCAAGAGCTTACACTCCCAGAATAGCTGGTCAGGGCACCTACAAAGCACAACGCAGAGCGGACAGACAGGAGAGCGCATCGCCTAACCCCAAGAGCTTACACTCCCAGAATAGCTGGCCAGGGCACCTACAAAGCACAACGCAGAGCGGACAGACAGGAGAGCGCACGGCCTAACCCCAAGAGCTTACACTCCCAGAATAGCTGATCAGGGCACCTACAAAGCACAACGCAGAGCAGACAGACAGGAGAGAGCCGGCCCCCCCGGCCTAACCCCAAGAGCTTACACTCCCAGAATAGCTGGCCAGGGCACCTACAAAGCACAACGCAGAGCGGACAGACAGGAGAGCGCACGGCCTAACCCCAAGAGCTTACACTCCCAGAATAGCTGGCCAGGGCACCTACAAAGCACAACGCAGAGCGGACAGACAGGAGAGCGCACGGCCTAACCCCAAGAGCTTACACTCCCAGAATAACTGATCAGGGCACCTACAAAGCACAACGCAGAGCGGACAGACAGGGAGAGTGCACGGCCTAACCCCAAGAGCTTACACTCCCAGAATAGCTGATCAGGGCACCTACAAAGCACAACGCAGAGCGGACAGACAGGAGAGTGCACGGCCTAACCCCAAGAGCTTACACTCCCAGAATAGCTGGTCAGGGCACCTACAAAGCACAACGCAGAGCGGACAGACAGGAGAGCGCACGGCCTAACCCCAAGAGCTTACACTCCCAGAATAGCTGATCAGGGCACCTACAAAGCACAACGCAGAGCGGACAGACAGGAGAGTGCACGGCCTAACCCCAAGAGCTTACACTCCCAGAATAGCTGGTCAGGGCACCTACAAAGCACAACGCAGAGCGGACAGACAGGAGAGTGCACGGCCTAACCCCAAGAGCTTACACTCCCAGAATAGCTGGTCAGGGCACCTACAAAGCACAACGCAGATCTATTCCCCGGAGCCGCGGCTCACCGTCCAGCTCGCAATCTTCCATCCTGGAGGACGGTGCGCGCCGAGTCCCTCCCCCCTTATTTATATTTTTAATACAAGTTTTCTCCTGCTGAGATTAGAGGAGGGGGATGGGGGTCCCAGGAATGTGCAGCGAGCCAGGGATAGCTGACGACGGACAAGGACCACACACAGTAACCGGGGCAGCAGATACACAACTATAGACCCCAGCCCCTTATAGCACCCCTCCCCCACACATCTGACACCATCCTATCTGACACACAGACTTTCAAGTAGGAGCTGTCACTTTAAGGACAAGCGGTGCTTTGGGTGCCCATCCAGGGTGAAACTACAACTCCCAGCATGCCCTGATCGCTGCAATACAAAATATACACACACATCAGGATCACCCCCTCAGAGAGTGCTTCCCCAAATATCGCAACATCGTTGTATAGTGTGGGGACCATTATATCTGGCCAGGCCACTGTACTGTATGACATGGGGCTCCTATGTGACCTCCACAAGGGCTGTGAGTGGCCCCAGGTGACAACCATCTGCCCTGTAGGGATATTTAACCCTTCATGAACATCAGGGGAGGGGCCTCAGTAGTGAGTAATACACAGGCTCAATAAATCGGAGTGAGAACTCTACTAATGGGGGGCCATCTAATGGGAGCCAGTCACTGGGTTGAGCACCCTCAACTGGAGTGCAGATGAATCTAAGCTAGAAGGTGCTACTGCTCTCACTATATAACTTCTTGGGAAATAGGTGGTCACATAAGCTGGTTGGTCGGATTGGTGAAGGGACATAGACGTGGGGTCCATTCAGCTTCAAGGACACAGGCGTGTGGATGGATGGGTTGAGGGAGCACACACACACGGGGTTGGATGGGTAGAGGGGTGCATAGACCTGGGGTTGGGTAGGATGTGGATGTCTGCGTAGACCTGGGGTCAGATGTGAGGTCCAATGAGCTGGGAACAGAGATGTGGGGTCAGATGGGTTGAGAGGACACAGACATGGGGTAGGATGGGCTGAGAGGGCTCAGACTTGTGTAATGGGTCAAAGAGACACAGACATGGGGTAGGATGGGCTGAGAAGGTACCGATGTGGTGTCAAGGGTGGAATGGATAAAGGAGGCACAGATGTGGGTTGTGGGAGCACAGACATGGGGTCAGGTGGGTTGAGTGGGCAAAGACCTGGGGTCAGGTGAGTTGAGAGGGCACAGATGTGGTTTCATGGTGGCTAAAACGTGTGGCGTCAAGGGGACACAGATGTGGGCACTAATGAGAGGTCACAGTTGTGCAGTCGGATGTGCACTACCACATGTAGAACCCTGCCTGCTAGTTGTGGGGATTAATGGGTTCAAGGGAGCAAAGACAGTTGGTCGGATAGGTGAAGGGACATAGACGTGGGGTCCATTCAGCTTCAAGGACTTAGACATGTGGATGGATGGGTTGAGGGAGGACACACATGGGGTCGGATGGGTAGAGGGGTGTGTAGACCTGGTGTCAGATGGGTTGAGGTGATGCGCTTAGACCTGGGGTCAGATGTGGGGTCCAATGAGCTGGAAAACAGAGATGTGGGGTCGGATGGGTCAAGGGGGCACAAACATGGAGTCTGATGAGTTGATAGGGCACAGATGTGCAGTCAGAAAGTTTTTGAAGGCACGAACATGAGGTCCAACGAAATGAGAGGAGACAGAAGTGGGGTCCATTGAACAGAGAGGGCGCAGACCTATAGTTGGATCAATGAGACACAGATGTGTGGTCAGATGGATCGAGGGAGCACATACAATGGGTTGGATGGGTCGAGGGGGCACAGACACGGGGTTGAATGAGTCAAGGAGGCACAGACGTGAGATCTGATGAGTTGAGAGGGCACAGACCAGGGCAAGATGGGTTGAGATGGCACTGATGTAGTGTCAAGGGGCAGAGACGTGTGGTTGGATGGGTTGAGGAGACACATGCAGGATCTGATGAATTGAGGGGGGGCACACACATGGATTCAGAGGTTTCTAGGAAGCACAGAAATGAAGTTTGAGGTATTGAGGGGGCACACACTTGGTTGGATGGGTTGAGGGAGCACACATGGAATCGGAGGAGTCTAGGGGGCACATACATGGGTTCGGAGTGGTCTAGGGGGCCTATACATGGGTTCAGAATGGTCTAGGGGGCACACATGGAATCGAAGTGATCTAGGGGGCACACACACATGGGTTTGGAGTGGTCTAGGGGGGCACACACTTGGTTTTGATGGGTTGAGGAAGCACACATGGAATTGGAGCGGTCTAGGGGGCACACACATGAGTTCGGAGTAGTCTAGGGGGCACACACATGGGTTCGGAGTGGTCTAGGGGGCACACACGGGTTCGGAGGGGTCTAGGGGGCACACACGGGTTCGGAGGGGTCTAGGGGGCACACACATGGGTTCGGAGTAGTCTAGGGGGCACACACATGGGTTCGGAGTGGTCTAGGGGGCACACACATGGGTTCGGAGGGGTCTAGGGGGCACACACATGGGTTCGGAGGGGTCTAGGGGGGCACACACATGGGTTCGGAGGGGTCTAGGGGGCACACACATGGGTTCGGAGGGGTCTAGGGGGCACACACATGGGTTCCGGAGGGGTCTAGGGGGCACACACATGGGCTCGGAGGGGTCTAGGGGGCACACACATGGGTTCGGAGGGGTCTAGGGGGCACACACATGGGTTCGGAGGGGTCTAGGGGGCACAAACTTCTCTACAGACGCAGCACACATACATAAGCTATACTTACATATGGCGCAGGTTCAACTGGTGATTCTTAGTTCCCAACTCATCATCCCTATCACCTTGACCGTGGCTTCTCCTCTAATGCAGAGATCTGTGCTGAAATCCTCTGTGCTGCTGTGTGCCCTCAGTGTGAGGTGTCCTCCTGCTCCACAGCGCCCCCTCGGCTCACACGGTGAGTCTATATGATACCAGGCCCCATGCCTGCCCTTCAGCCTCACTTCTTCTCCTTCTCTCACTTCTTCCCTCTCCAGAACTTGTTTTCGCTCCGTTATAACAATAGGTGAAGCCGGCGATGACGTCATTCGCTTCCCTGGCGGCCGCAGCCTATCGGGAGGCGACTTCTATGTTGGGTCCCACCCTCCGTCCAATGGTCAGGTTCGTCTCTTGCGGGCGCTGTCTGCCACTTGTTTACTTTAGTTTTTTTTTCTTTTTGAGGTGGGCCCGACGTGTTGTGTCTGCGGAGCTCGGGACGTCACGACCAGCCTCAGTGAGAGGGCATGCTGGGAGATGTAGTGTGGGAAGGACGCGGGCGGGGGCGCCGCGTGTAATGGGAGCCCTCAGAGCGGAGGAAATCTGCCCGTGTCCCGGAGCGACCAATCACAGCGCTGCTTTCATGTAGCAAGCGCGGGGCAAGAAGTGAAAGCTGCGCTGTGATTGGTTGCTAGGCAGTTTCTCTGATGGCTGTGGTTGCTAGGCGGTTTCTCTGATGGATGCGGTTTCTAGGTGGTTTCTCTGATGGCTGTGGTTGTTAGGCGGTTTCTCTGATGGTTTCTAGGCGGTTTGTCTGATGGATGCGGTTTCTAGGCGGTTTCTCTAATGGCTGCAGTTGCTAGGCGGTTTCTCTGATGGATGTGGTTTCTAGGCGGTTTCTCTGATGGCTGTGGTTAGGCGGTTTCTCTGATGGCTGTGGTTAGGCGGTTTCTCTGATGGCTGCGGTTGCTAGGCGGTTTCTCTGATGGCTGCGGTTGCTAGGCTGTTTCCCTGATGGCTGTGGTTGCTAGGCGGTTTCTCTGATGGCTGTGGTTAGGCGGTTTCTCTGATGGCTGTGGTTAGGCGGTTTCTCTGATGGCTGCGGTTGCTAGGTGGTTTCTCTGATGGATGCGGTTGCTAGGCGGTTTTTCTGATGCTGCGGTTGCTAGGAGGTTTCTCTGATGGCTGTGGTTGCTAGGTGGTTTCTCTGATGGCTGTGGTTGCTAGGTGGTTTCTCTGATGGTTGTGGTTGCTAGACGGTTTCTCTGATGGAGTGACTTGCCAGTCACCGTGCGACCACGCTCACTGTCTTTAGCGCAATGAAGGCAGTCACACATGGTGATTATTGGCCACGGGACGTAGAGCTCTTGCCTTATAAAAGTCGTGTCTGAGGTAAACATAAGGATTTGCCACCATTCACCTCCTGCAGACGGCAAAACGATACATAGGGCTGCATTCACATTTACATCAGAGGCTCCGTCGCAGATTCTGTCATAAAGGCTTAAAAAACTGTCACCTGCGGGAAACACACCAGACTCAAAGGGCCCAGTGGTGTGCGGTGTTTGACTGAACTTGGCGACTTTTGGAAGCCAAAAACCTGGAGTTGAACCATTGGCACATCAAATTTATTATTATTTATTTATACTTGTATAGCGCCATCATATCCCGCAGCACTGTACAGACATTGTCAGTCACTGTCCTATATAGGGTTCACAATCTACATTTCCTATCAGGATGTCTTTTGGCGTATGGGAAGAAATCACCAAACATGGGGAGAATATACAAACTCCTTGTACATGTTGTCCATGGCAGTATTTGAACCCAGGACTCCAGTGCTAACCACTGAGCCACCATGCTGACCCCAACATGTTTTGGGCTCATGATCTGTGTACCTTACGGATATGTCCAGCATGGTTGCTAGACATCCTCTGGATCCCCCCACTGACCAGCTTCCATGTCATTAGGAAGTTACTATACAGCGCCCCATTCAGACACTTTTATTATGCTTACTTTACAGACATTGTCAGTCACTGTCCCATATAGGGCTCACAATCTACATTCTCTATCAGTATGTCTTTGGCATATGGAAGTAAAACCATGCAAACACAGGGAGAATATACAAACTCCTTGCAGATGTCGTCCTTGGCAGGATTCAAACCCAGGACTCCAGCTCTGTAAGGCTGCAGTGCTAACCGCTGAGCCACCATGCTGACATCTATACTATGCTCAATCTCTTACTGCACTACACATTCAGACTGTGCCATCTCCTGTTGTAGCTCCCCATTCAGATGTCTACCGTGTTGCCTCCTGCTGTAACCCCCACTCAGATGTCTACTCTGTGACGTTTCCTGCTACAGACACCCCATTTAGTAGATGTCCACATTGTGCTGTCTCCATTCCCCAGATGTCAATACAGCCTGATTAATACTTCCATTCAGATGCCCATACTGTACAATCTCCTGCTACATCCCTCCATTCAGAAGTCCACACAGCGCTGTCTCTTGCTGCAGCCCCCCCCTTCAGATGTCTACATACATTGGATGCTGCAATACAGAATACAATATAAACTTCTCCCCCTCCTCCACAAGGCTCTCCATAATGCTGCACCTCCCTACATTTCCTCCCTCATCTCTGTCTATCACACAACCCGTGCTCTCCGTTCACTCAATGACCTAAGACTAACATCCTCTACTATCAGAACCTCCCACGCTCGTATACAGGACTTCTCCCGAGTTGCACCACTTCTCTAGAATGCTCTATCCCGGACTATCAGATGAGCTCCCAATTTCTACAGCTTCAAGCATAAACTAAAGACACATCTTATCAGACAGGCCGATCACAACTCCTAATGTAAACCCTTCCGTAGTTAGAATCCCTAAAACGTCCCCTCCTCTGTTCACGCTCCCGCATTACCTCACAGGATATGAGGCCGTATCAGACTAACTTTATATGTCCGGGCACCATCTGCACGTTACAGGACACGACTGGTGACGGCTCCTACAGCTTTATATATGTGTAATGACAGTAACCTCTATGACAAAAACGGCCGGACCACTGTATAAGCAATGCTACCTCTTGTGTCACTCCCTGCTACCTCTTGTGTCACCCCCTGCTACCTCCTGTGTCACCCCCTCTACCTCAGATTGTAAGCTCTTGTGAGCAGGGCCCTCAGTCCCATTGTGTGATTTGACTATTTCTCTGTAATGTCTCATTTTGTCTGTACTTGAACCTTACAATTTGTAAAGTGCGAAATATGTTGGCGCTATATAAATAAAATGTATTGTTATTGTGCTTTCTCCTGCTGCATTCTATACCGTTTTCGGCTATAATCCCCCATTCAGACAAACATGATGTGTCATCTCTTGCTGTGGCCCCCATTCCGTCATCCACTGTGACTTCACCTGCATCCCCCATTCAGATGTCTATGTTGTGCCGTTTCCTTCTGCAGCCTCCATTGAAATGTCTACTCTATGTCATCTCCTGCTGCAGCCCCCCATTCAGTGCCATCCCTTGCTGAGGCCCCACTTCCATGTATACATCTATACTGTGCTGCCACCTTCTGCCCTCCTGCTGAACAACCTCTCACCAGCCAAATGAATGAAGAAATCAGGCGATACCTTTTAGAGGCTAACTGAGTATATTTGATAAGTAAGCTATTGGAAGTACTAGCTCCCTTCATCAGACATGGTGTTATACAAGAAACTGAAAATGCACAGACTTTTTTTATACCCTAAAGACATGGACCTTCAAAGGATCTTAGAGTCCTTAAAAAAACATCCCATAAGGAATCCTACCAAAAATTCTACCTGGACCCCACGCCCTGGAACTAACACAGCACTGGATAAATATATTGACTGTTTTAGAAGCAAAGTAAAATCAGAAATCCTGGAGAAACAAAAGAAACAGGCGCATAACCTAACCCTGCAGGAACAGAAGGCTATTACTACACTGAAAGAAAATCAGGATATAATAATAAAACCATCTGACAAAGGGGGCGCAATAGTCATAATGAACACCTCAGACTAGATCCAGGAAGCAAACAGGCAACTGTCAAATCCCATCCATTACTCCAAACTTGGAAGTGATCCCACAGAGGCCTATATGAAAGAACTAAAGAGTATGATCAAGGAGTTTCCAGTCCAGATCCAGAATCAGGTAAAAGGACTTATCCCACAAGATCCCAGGCCGGGCTGCTTCTATATGCTCCCAAAGATACACAAAGATGGCAACCCTGGGAGGCCTATCATTTCTGGCATTGGGACACTGACAGAAAACATCTCAGGTTGGGTGGAAAATCTCCTAAAACCCCTTGTCAGGGATACTCCAAGCTATATCCAGGACACCACTGACCTTCTTAACAAACTGAATGCCCTGGGCCCTCTACCTGAGGGTACCATTTTGGCCACCATGGATGTGGAATCCCTGTATACCAACATTCCCCACAAGGATGGAGTTGCAGCATGTCGGGTACACCTGGCAAAACAAAACCTCCCAACAGAACCAGTAACAACCACAACCATTTTACCTTTGGAGAGGATCTATATCTACAGCGAATGGGAACTTCAATGGGGACCAGATGTGCCCCCCAGTATGCAAATCTCTTTATGGCAGAACTGGAAGGAGCATATTTATCAACATGCCCCACCAAACCTATGATTTACCTTCGTTATATCGATGATATCCTTGTCATCTGGACTGCAGGTGAGGAGGCCCTACTTCAATTCCATAATGACTTCAATGACTTTCACCCGACCATCAACCTTAAACTTAGCTATTCAGGGAGTGAAATTCACTTTCTGGATACCACAATATACATTAAAGACCACCGGCTACTCACATCGATATACCACAAACCCACAGACAGAACGGCCTACCTGAGAAACGACAGCTTCCACCCCAAGCACACAAGACAATCTATTACTTACAGCCAGGCTATACCATACAATCGTATTTGCTCCGACAAAGCAGACCTGGACAAGCACCTCCTGGATCTGAAGATGAAATTTCTCCGATTGGGATACAAACCAAAAGTGACAGACAACCAATTAAACAAAGCAGCAGCTATTAACAGAGACAGTCTGCTCACATATAGAGAGACCCAGAAAGATGCCCGAGTGCCCCTAGTTGTCACCTACAACCCACAGCTGGAGAGCCTACAAAGGATTGCCAAGGAGCTCCAACCTGTGCTACATAGGGACAACAGACTCAAGGACATATTTCCAGTCCCCCCTCTCCTTTCCTTTTGGCAACTACAAAACCTACGGCATATTATTGTCCGGAGTGCCCTGAAGGCCCCAACTGAAAATGGCACCTCACCTTGCCTACATAAAAGGTGCATGACCTGCAAGCACATCCACACCGCTGACAGTGTACCTATCCCACAGTCACAGCAGGTGCACAGAATTAGGGGGACATTCTCCTGCAGGTCTTCCAATGTGGTGTATCTTATAATGTGTGTGCAATGTCCCACCACAGGCCTCTATGTGGGGGAAACAGGGCAGAGACTTAGCGCATGAACTCACACAGATCCACCATTAATAACAGCAGAACCGATCTCCCAGTGGCCGCACATTTCTCCGGAGAAAACCACTCTATTGAAGATTTGCGGGTTGTGGTTTTAATGGGACATTTTAAGATGCAGAGGGAGAGGAAAGAATGGGAATACAAGTTTATGCAAAAATTTCAAACTCTGCAATTTGGACTTAATATTGATGCCAGTTTCATGTCACACTATGTATGACCTGTGAGGGTCACAAATCACCACCTTATTGCAAACAGATCCCTCTGTAACGCACCACAACTTTCCAGATTGTTTATTTTTTGACCTGTAGTAAATAACTTCTCTACTTATATTGCATTTTGTTTTTTTAAGGACTCTAAGATCCTTTGAAGGTCCATGTCTTTAGGGTATAAAAAATCTGTGAATTTTAAGTTTCTTGTATAACACCATGTCTGATGAAGGGAGCTAGTACTTCCGAAAGCTTACTTATCAAATATACTAAATTAGCTTCTAAAAGGTATCGCCTGATTTCTTCACTCTTCCACTACTTTCAGTGGTGAACATGGTACAACATTATACTACAGCCAAATGAATGTAACTCTACAACTCAAAAACTGTAAGCCGCAGACCAGCACCCCCTGGTGGTGAAAATATAGCTCTGCAGGTGAAGGAACCAGTGGCTCTACAGCTGGTGCAAGACTACAACTCCCATCATGCCTAAATGTGTTACCCTGCTATGGACATAGCAGATCCCTGGGGTAATCATCAGCCTTTAAGTAATATGTTACTGGACTTAGACCTCATGTGCAGTCTGAAGAGGAACTCAAATCATTACAGAGCAGGTTATGTTCTGCTCCCGTGACATTTGATTGAGAATGAACAGAACCCCCCCTCCACCAACTGAAACAAATGTAGTATGGAGGGTGTTCCTTTAACCCCTTCCTGCCACAGGCATTTTTAGATTTTGACTCCCCGCCTTCCAAACCTCCGTAACTTTATTATTTTCCATTCACAAAGGCATATGAGGGTTTACTGTTTGCAGGACAAATTGTACTTTGTAATGGTACCACGTAATATTCTGTACAATGTACTGGTATGCTGGAAAAAAAATTCAGAATGAGGTGGAATTGGAGAAAAATTGTGATTCTGTGACTTTTACGGGCTTTGTTTTTACTGCATTCAATGTGCAGCCAAACTGACATAAAAATAATACATTTTATTTATATAGCTCCAACATATTCCGCAGCGCTGTACAATTTGTAGGGTTCAAGTACTGACAAAAAAGATACATTACAAAGAAATAGTCAATTCACAGACTGGGACTGAGGGCCCTGCTCGCAAGAGCTTACAATCTATGAGGTAGAGGTGACACAAGAGCTTACAATCTATGAGGTAGAGGAGGTGACACAAGAGCTTACAATCTATGAGGTAGAGGAGGTGACACAAGAGCTTACAATCTATGAGGTAGAGGAGGTGACACAAGAGCTTACAATCTATGAGGTAGAAGAGGTGACACAAGAGCTTACAATCTATGAGGTAGAGGTCGGCGGTGACACAAGAGCTTACAATCTATGAGGTAGAGGTGACACAAGAGCTTACAATCTATGAGGTAGAGGAGGTGACACAAGAGCTTACAATCTATGAGGTAGAGGAGGTGACACAAGAGCTTACACTCTATGAGGTAGAGGAGGTGACACAAGAGCTTACAATCTATGATGTAGAGGGGGTGACACAAGAGCTTACGATCTATGAGGTAGAGGAGGTGACACAAGAGCTTACAATCTATGAGGTAGAGGAGGTGACACAAGAGCTTACACTCTATGAGGTAGAGGAGGTGACACAAGAGCTTACAATCTATGATGTAGAGGGGGTGACACAAGAGCTTACGATCTATGAGGTAGAGGGGGTGACACAAGAGCTTACAATCTATGAGGTAGAGGAGGTGACACAAGAGCTTACGATCTATGAGGTAGAGGAGGTGACACAAGAGCTTACAATCTATGAGGTAGAGGAGGTGACACAAGAGCTTACAATCTATGAGGTAGAGGAGGTGACACAAGAGCTTACAATCTATGAGGTAGAGGAGGTGACACAAGAGCTTACAATCTATGAGGTAGAGGAGGTGACACAAGAGCTTACAATCTATGAGGTAGAGGGGGTGACACAAGAGCTTACAATCTATGAGGTAGAGGAGGTGACACAAGAGCTTACACTCTATGAGGTAGAAGAGGTGACACAAGAGCTTACAATCTATGAGGTAGAAGAGGTGACACAAGAGCTTACAATCTATGAGGTAGAGGTGACACAAGAGCTTACAATCTATGAGGTAGAGGAGGTGACACAAGAGCTTACAATCTATGAGGTAGAGGAGGTGACACAAGAGCTTACAATCTATGAGGTAGAGGAGGTGACACAAGAGCTTACAATCTATGAGGTAGAGGGGGTGACACAAGAGCTTACACTCTATGAGGTAGAGGAGGTGACACAAGAGCTTACAATCTAAGAGGTAGAGGAGGTGACACAAGAGCTTACAATCTATGGGGTAGAGGTGACACAAGAGCTTACAATCTATGAGGTAGAGGTGACACAAGAGCTTACAATCTTGAGGTAGAGGAGGTGACACAAGAGCTTACAATCTATGAGGTAGAGGAGGTGACACAAGAGCTTACAATCTATGAGGTAGAGGAGGTGACACAAGAGCTTACAATCTATGAGGTAGAGGAGGTGACACAAGAGCTTACAATCTATGAGGTAGAGGTGACACAAGAGCTTACAATCTATGAGGTAGAGGGGGTGACACAAGAGCTTACAATCTATGAGGTAGAGGTGACACAAGAGCTTACAATCTATGAGGTAGAGGAGGTGACACAAGAGCTTACAATCTATGAGGTAGAGGAGGTGACACAAGAGCTTACAATCTATGAGGTAGAGGTGACACAAGAGCTTACAATCTATGAGGTAGAGGAGGTGACACAAGAGCTTACAATCTATGAGGTAGAGGAGGTGACACAAGAGCTTACAATCTATGAGGTAGAGGGGGTGACACAAGAGCTTACAATCTATGAGGTAGAGGAGGTGACACAAGAGCTTACAATCTATGAGGTAGAGGAGGTGACACAAGAGCTTACAATCTATGAGGTAGAGGAGGTGACACAAGAGCTTACAATCTATGAGGTAGAGGGGGTGACACAAGAGCTTACAATCTATGAGGTAGAGGAGGTGACACAAGAGCTTACAATCTATGAGGTAGAGGTGACACAAGAGCTTACAATCTATGAGGTAGAGGAGGTGACACAAGAGCTTACAATCTATGAGGTAGGAGGTGACACAAGAGCTTACAATCTATGAGGTAGAGGAGGTGATACAAGAGCTTACAATCTATGAGGTAGAGGAGGTGACACAGGAGGTAGCAGGGGCGGCATCGGAGGTAGCATTGCTTATACAATGGTCAGACAATTGTGTAATAGAGGTTACTGCCATTACACATATATAAAGCTGTAGGAGCCGTCACCAGTCGTGTCCTGTAACGTGCAGACGGTGCCTGGGACATATAAAGTTAGTCTGATACGGCCTCATATCCTGTGAGGTAATGCGGGAGCGTGAACAGAGGAGGGTACATTTTAGGGATTCTAACTACGGAAGGGTTTACATTAGGAGTTGTGATAGGCCTGTCTAAAAAGATATGCCTTTCGTTTGCGCTTGAAGCTATGGAAATTGGGGGTTAATCTGATAGTCTGGGATAGAGCATTCCAGAGAAGTGGTGCAACTCGGGAGAAGTCTTGTGTACGAGCGTGGGAGGTTCTGATAATAGTGGATGTTAGTCTTAGGTCATTGAGTGAACGGAGAGCACGGGTTGTGTGATAGACAGAGATGAGGGAGGAAATGTAGGGAGGTGCAGCATTATGGAGAGCCTTGTGGATGAGGGGGATAAGTTTATATTGTATTCTGTATTGAATAGGCAGCCAATGTAGTGACCGGTACAGACCGGAGGCCTCGTTGTAGTGACCGGCACAGACCGGAGGCCTCGCTGTAGCGACCGGCACAGACTGGAGGCCTCGCTGTAGCGTCTAGACTGATAGATGAGCCTGGCCGCCGCATTCAGAATAGATTGTAGAGGGGAGAGTTTAGTAAGGGGAAGAGAGATTAGTAAGGAGTTACAGTAGTCAAGGCGAGAGTGAATCAGGGCAACAATAAGTGTCTTTAGTGTATCTGTGGTAAGGAAAGGGCGGATTCTGGAGATGTTTTTGAGGTGGAGATGACATGAGCGTGCGAGTGATTGGATATGGGGGATGAAGGAAAGGTCTGAGTCAGACATAACCCCGAGGCAGCGGGCATACTGCCTAGGAGTTATGGTAAGGCCAGAGACTGCAATGGAGATATCAGGGACAGATCTATTAGATGGAGGAAACAGCAGTAGTTCAGTCTTTGAGAGATTGAGTTTCAGATAGAGAGAAGACATGATATTTGAGACAGCAGAGAGACAGTCACTGGTGTTCTGTATTAGTGCAGGGGTGATGTCACGGGATGACGTATATAATTGGGTGTCATCAGCATAAAGATGGTACCGGAAGCCAAATCTGGTGATGGTTTGTCCAATGGGGCCGTGTAGAGGGAGAAGAGCAGGGGGCCTAGGACCGAGCCCTGAGGAACCCTAACGGCAAGGGGAAGAAACAGAGCCCGCAAATGATACACAGACAGTGCGGCTAACAGTACAATACTTAAATAGTAGGAGATGCAGAAATAGTACCTCAGGAGTAAAAGTAACCGTAGTCATACGTTTGCAGAGTTCGGTACACAGGAGAAGTAGATCAATCGTATTCACACGTTTGGAGAGTTCAGTACACAGGAGCAGTAGATCAATCGTAGTCAGATGTATGCAGAGTTCGGTACACAGGAGCAGTAGAGTAATGGTGAGGATCAGGGCAAACAGGAAGCAGATAGCCAGAATAATCAGGCACAGGAAGGAGTAAGCTGTGGGGTTATATAGGGATTGCTATACTGTGATTGGCCACAGAGCAGGTGAGATCCATAAGCTAATCATTCCAATAGAAAAGTCCAGGCTAAGCAAGGCAAAGAACAAACAGACTTCTTCAATGGCATAATGGTCAAGGCTGAAGAACAGGGAAGTCAAGGGTTCAAGACCAAGTGAGCTCAGTTCTTGACATTACTACACCTTCTCAAAGAGCGTCCTCTGGATGGGACTTGGGTAGCGCTGATGGAATTCTCTTACAGTTGTGTACTGGTTCCCATGAGTTATCTTCAGGACCATATCCTTGCCACTTTATCAAGTACTGTAACTGATTTCGAAAAATTCTACAGTCATGGCCAAAAGTTTTGAGAATGATACAAATATTAATTTTTACAAAGTCTACTGCTTCAGTTTTTCTAATGACAATTTTCATATACTCCAGAATGTTATAAAGAGTGATCAGCTTAACAGCAATTACTTGCAAAGTCAATATTTGCCTAGAAAATGAACTTTATCCCCCAAAACACACTTCAACATCATTGCAGCCCTGCCTTAAAAGGACCACCTAACATCGTTTCAGTGATTGCTCCATTAACACAGGTGTGGGTGTTGATGAGGACAGGGCTGGAGATCAATCTGTCTTGATTAAGTAAGAATGACACCACTGGACACTTTAAAAGGAGGCTGGTGCTTGCCATCATTGTTTCTCTTCTGTTAACCATGGTTATCTCTAAAGAAACACGTGCAGTCATCATTGCACTGCACAAAAATGGCCTAACTGGGAAGAGTATTGCAGCTAGAAAGATTGCACCTCAGTCAACAATCTATCGCATCATCAAGAACTTCAAGGAGAGAGGTTCCATTGGTGCCAAAAAGGCTCCAGGGAGCCCAAGAAAGACCAGCAAGCGGCAGGACCGTCTCTTAAAAGTGTTTCAGCTGCGGGATCGGGCTACCAGCAGTGCAGAGCTTGCTGAGGAATGGCAGCAGGCAGGTGTGAGTGCATCTGCACGCACTGTGAGGCGGAGACTCTTGGAGCAAGGCCTGGTCTCAAGGAGGGCAGCAAAGAAGCCACTTCTCTCCAGAAAAAACATCAGGGACAGACTGATATTCTGCAAAAGGTACAGGGAGTGGACTGCTGAGGACTGGGGGAAAGTCATTTTCTCTGATGAATCCCATTTTCGATTGTTTGGAACATCTGGAAAACAGCTTATTCGGAGAAGAAGAGGTGAGCGCTACCACCAGTCTTGTCTCATGCCAACTGTAAAGCATCCTGAAACTATTCATGTGTAGGGTTGCTTCTCAGCCAAGGGAATCGGCTCTCTCACAGTCTTGCCTAAAAACACAGCCATGAATAAAGAATGGTACCAGAATGTCCTCCAAGAGCAACTTCTCCCAACCGTCCAAGAGCAGTTTTTCGCTCAACAATGCCTTTTCCAGCATGATGGAGCACCTTGCCATAAAGCAAAGGTGATAACTAAATGGCTCTGGGAACAAAACATAGAGATTTTGGGTCCATGGCCTGGAAACTCCCCAGATCTTAATCCCATTGAGAACTTGTGGTCAATCATCAAGAGACGGGTGGACAAACAAAAACCAACAAATTCAGACAAAATGAAAGCATTGATTCTGCAAGAATGGACTGCTATCAGTCAGGATTTGGTCCAGAAGTTGATTGAGAGCATGCCAGGGAGAATTGCAGAGGTCCTGAAGAAGAAGGGTCAACACTGCAAATATTGACTTGCTGCATTAACTCATTCTAACTGTCAATATAAGCTTCTGTTACTCATAATATGAATGCAATTATATTTCTGTATGTGATAAAAACATCTGACAAACACACATAAAAACCAGAGGGCAGCAGATCATGTGAAGATATAATATTTGTGTCATTCTCAAAACTTTTGGCCATGACTGTAGAATCTCAAAATATTTTCGACAACATATTCCTCTTCTCCTTCAACAATAACTGGGTCAGGTGGAGGCAAGTTACGTCCTGGGAATGGATTTTTCACGAAAGGCTTGAGAAGGGAGGACTGAAAAACAGGATGGAAACCCATATTGGCAAAAAATGGACTCTGAGACATAGGTGAATGCTGGGAGTTATTATAAGAAAATTCCATCGTAGGAAGAAAATTAACCCAATCATCTTGGAGATAACTTGTATAGCACCACAAATACTGTTCAAGGGTTTGGTTAGTACGCTCAGTTTGGCCATTCAACTGTGGATGATAAGCAGAAGATAAGTTCACTTCAATTCCTAGAGTAACACAAAAACTCTTCCAAAACTTTGAGATAAACTGTACCCCACGGTCAGAAACTACATTGTCAGGTATACCATGTAGGTGGAAAATATAATAATATAACCAATTCTGCAGTCTCTTCCGCAGAGGGTTCCCCCTTTGTGGGTATAAAATGAGCCATTTTGGTAAGACGGTCTACCACTACTAGAATTGTGTTCATATTTTTAGAAGATGGTAGAGCAACAATAAAGTCCATAGAAACAGAACCCCAAGGAAGAGATAGAATAGGCAGAGGCTGAAGTAATCCCACTGGTGAGGAACGAGGGGTCTTATTCCTAGCACAGGTTTGACAGGAAGAAACATACTTCTTGACATCCATCTGGTATTTAGGCCACCAAAATGAGCGGGACAAAAGTTCTTTGGTCCTTTTGACTCCCATGTGACCTGCGGGTCTACAGTCGTGAACAAGGCGCAGAATTTCTAATAGAAAGAGTCCAAACCCCTTCTTTGAACGCCAAATCTATATCTGTGGGGGGATGATTAAGGAAAGGATCTCCAATATAACCTTCTTTAATCCTCTGAAGTATACCCTTGGAAATTGTTACCCCCCACAAAATTCTTAGCAGGTAAGATCTTGGTTTTGGGTGTGTCATTTCGGAAAACATCCGGGATAAGGCGTCTACTTTTTCATTGCGGTATCTAGGTCTGTAGGAAATTAAATCTTGCAAAACATAAAGACCATCTAGCTTGTCTACCAGAAAGTCTCTTGGCTGATCTAATTAATTCAAGATTTCAGTGATCAGTAAGAACCTGCACCACATGAGATGCTCCTTCAAGAAGATGCCTCCATTCCGTGAATGCTTTTTTAATTGCCAGTAATTCTTTATTTCCAATGTCATAGTTTCTTTCAGGAGGTGACATCAGGCAGGAGGAAAAAGCACAAGGATGAAGCAACTGTTTATCCCCAAATCTTTGGGACAATACTGCTCCTAGTGCCGAATCTGAAGCATGCACTTCAATTATAAATGGGAAGTCTGGATTAGGATGAACTAAGATAGGAGCAGAAGTAAAAAGTGTCTTTAAGTGGGTAAATGCTTCGTCTGCACTTGTAGATCATTGAAAAGGAATTCCTTTCTGAGTCAATTGTGTTATTGGACTAATTACTTTTGAGAAATTCCTAATAAATTTGCCGTAGAAATTTGCAAAGCCAACAAATCTTTGGACCTCCTTGACATTCTTGGGAGAAGGCCAGTCTAAAATAGCTTGGATCTTACTGGGGTCCATGCACAATCCTTCTGTAGAAATGATGTACCCCAAAAGCTAAATTTCTGTCTTTTCAAATTCACACTTTTCCAGTTTAATATATAGTTGGTTTTCTCTTAGACGGCTCAAAACCATGGTAACCTGCTTACAATGTTCTTCAAGGTTCTCAAAGTATATTAATATGTCATCCAAATACGCCACTACAAATTGATCCAGATCTTGGAATACATCATTGATAAAATGTTGAAATGTCGCTGGGGCATTGCAAAGTCCAAATGGCATGATAAAGGATACAAAATGCCCATAACGTGTTCGGAATGCTGTCTTCCACTCGTCCCTGGGTCGTATACGGACAAGATTGTCTGCCCATCGTAGATCCAACTTGGTAAAGTTCTTTGCTGCCTGTAATCTCTCAAATAATTCTGGAATAAGCGGAAGAGGGTAACGATTTTTGACGGTTATTTGGTTTAGTTCCTTATAGTCAATACAAGGACGTAATGTGCCATCTTTATTTGGTACGAAGAATATAGGTGCTCCTGCTGGAGAAGTGGAAGGCCATATAAATCCTTTGGCCAGATTTTCCTTGATGTACTCATGTAGGAACTTCAGTTCCATCTCTGCAAGTGGATAGATGTGTCCGTAAGGTATGGATGCACCGGGTAAAAGTTCAATAGGACAATCATACGTGCGATGAGGAGGTAGCTGGTCAGCATTCCTTTTGTCACACACATCTTTAGATTCCTCATACGGTTCAGGTAATTCTACAGAGTTAGTGATAGGTCTTTCAGGAGCTCCCACCTGGGAGGGAATTGACTGCTTCAGTTGACAATTTTGTTGACAATATTCAGAAGTAAAAGTTACATTTCCTGACTTCCAGTCTACTGAAGGATTATGGACGCTGAGCCATGGTATGCCCAAAATTACTGGAAATTTTGGTGAAGAGATTAACTGGAAACAAATCTTCTCCTGATGACCAGGATCAATCAATATTTCCAGTTCGGTAGTTTCAAGAGTAACAGGACCAGAATTTAAAGGTGACCCATCAACAGTCACTAATTCAACTGGTGAAGATCTTGGACTGTGCTCAATATGATTATCAAATGCAAACTTAATGTCCATAAAATTCCCAGCTGCACCGGAATCCAACATTGCTGTAGTGGACAACTTGTAAGAACTAAAAGAAAGCTGAACTGGTTAGGTGAAATGAAGTCGGTTAGAAGTCATATTATCTGGACATGGTGTGGTGGAAAACAGAGGCTTTGTCACCAGACTAAGCGAAGCACAGTGGGGACAAGACTCCGAATTTGGTCTAATTTCATTAGCAGCAACTGCTCGTTGAGGTTTATTAGGGCAGTCAAGAACATAATGTCCAGGTTGTCCACAATAAAGACATAGTTTTTCAGCAAGGCGACGTTTTTCAGCAGTCGAAATTGGTCCCCGGATAGCATCCACTTGCATAGGTTCTGAGGCAGATCTTGCTCGAGAAAGTGTCTGCAACTTTGGGAGAAAACGATTCTCTGGTAAATGGGAGAAGGTCCCTGGATCATAATAGCCCCGTCTTTCTCGCTTCCTTTCCAGGAGTCTTTGGTGAATACGGACGCATAATCGTACATACTCCTCAAAGTCAGCTGGAAGTTCTATTTTAACAAGTTCATCTTTAACTGATTCAGAAAGTCCTCCATAGAACCGCTATTTTAGTGTGGAGGTGTTCCAGGAAACATCAGAAACCCAGCGCCGAAACTCTACAGTGTACTCTGCAACAGAGCGTCTTCCCTGGCGAAGATCACACAAAGCCCCCTCAGCAGTGGCGCAATGGTTGGGGTCATCAAATACTAGGTTCATTGCTGCAAGAAAGTCATTCAAATCATCCAAAATGGCATGATTCTGTTCTAAATAGGGTGATGCCCATGCTTGTGCATCGTCTATTAGCAGGGCAATGATAAACACAACCTTGGACCTATCAGCAGGGAACTGAGAGGAATGGGTAGAAAAAAATCATCCTGCAATGATTAAGAAATCCTCGGTACAAATGTCTCTTTCCACGAAAATTTTCAGGTAGTGGAATCCGGTAAACTTGAGAAGTGGCACTGACAACAGCAGAATTTGCACGCAGTCCATGTACTTGTCCTTCTAATTCAGTGACTTGACTTTTCACTGTATTTAATTTTCCTTGAAGGTTGTGCACAAGGTTATGTAATTTTGAGAACTGGAATGCATGCTGTGACAAGGCAGACTCTGCCCCTCCGGCCTCCATGTTGGGCCTGATTATTATGTAACGATGCTAGTTATCAGATTTGCAGTCCAATTTGTGAGGCTAACAGTACAATACTTAAATAGTAGGAGATGCAGAAATAGTACCTCAGGAGTAAAAGTAACTGTAGTCATACGTTTGCAGAGTTTAGTACACAGGAGAAGTAGATCAATCGTATTCACACGTTTGGAGAGTTCAGTACACAGGAGCAGTAGATCAATCGTAGTCAGATGTATGCAGAGTTCGGTACACAGGAGCAGTAGAGTAATGATGAGGATCAGGGCAAACAGGAAGCAGATAGCCAGAATAATCAGGCACAGGAAGGAGTAAGCTGTGGGGTTATATAGGGATTGCTATACTGTGATTGGCCACAGAGCAGGTGAGATCCATAAGCTAATCATTCCAATAGAAAAGTCCAGGCTAAGCAAGGCAAAGAACAGACAGGCTTCTTCAATGGCATAATGGTCAAGGCTGCAGAACATGCCTGAGATGTCAAAGATTCAAGACCGAGTGAGCTCAGTTCCTGACAGATGTTAAATATTTTAGTAAGGTAAGTCGTGACAGCAGGAGACAGAGACTGGAGAAGGTGTGAGGGGAAAGGGTCACTACTGCAGGTCGTGGGGCGCGAAGAATAAAGTAGCTGAGGGACTTCCTCTTTTGTAATAGGTTCAAAAGATGAGAATGAACAGTCTGAAGTGCGGTTGGTGAGGGGATCAGTGCCACCTGGGGATTGAGCAGTTATTTCCAGACGGATCTTATCAATTTTGTCATGGAAATAAGTGGCCAGGCCATCCCAGGAGGACTTCCTTAGGTACAAAGAGGCAGTTCTCACATTCAAGAACGCACTCACCTTTGCAAAGCAGGTCTACTTCACCACACTAATATCTGCCCTATCCCGCAACTCCAAACAGCTATTCACTACCTTCAACTCCCTTCTCCGTCCTCCTGAGCCCCCTCCGACATCACTTATCACAGCTGATGACTGCAAATTATTTCAAAAGCAAAATTGACACCATCCGAGACAGTCTCACCCTACACCCCCGACAACTACTCTACCCAACTGTCCTGTGCTCTTCATCTTTAACCTGTTTCTCCACTGTCACTGATGAAAAGCTCTCCACCCTAATCTCTAAATCCCACCTCACCTCCTGCGCGCTTGACCCGATCCAGTCACATCTTATCCCCAAACTCTCTGAAGTCTTTACTCCTGCCCTAACTCATCTCTTCAACCTATCCCTAACTAGTGGATCCTTTCCTTCCACGTCAAACATGCTACCATCACACCTATACTTAAGAAACCCTCCCTGGACCCGTCCTCTACAGCCAACTACCACCCCATCTCACTTTTCCCATACGCCTCTAAATTGCTGGAGCAACACGTCCACGCCGAACTATCCTCCTATCTCTCGTCCAACGTGCTCTTTGACAGACTACAGTCAGGCTTCAGACCCCATCACTCCACAGAAACTGCCCTAACCAAGGTCACTAATGATCTTCTAACTGCCAAAGCCAAACGTCACTACTCAGTCCTCCTCCTCCTCGACCTCTCCTCTGCCTTTGACATAGTCGACCATTCCCTCCTGTTAGAAATGCTCTCATCCCTTGGCATCTCCTCATACCTCACCAACCACACATTCAATGTCTGCCACTCGCACACCACCTCCCCGCCACGCCCTCTTTCTGTAGGTGTCCCCCAAGGCTCCTTTCTAGCACCCCTCCTGTTCTCCATCTACACCCTTGGCCAACTCATAGAATCTCATGGTTTCCATTACCATTGCTACGCTGACGACACCCAAATATATCTCTCTGGACCAGACATTACCTCTCTGTTGTCCAGAGTCCCAGAATGTCTCGCAGCCGTAGCCTCCTTTCTCTCCTCCCACTTTCTCAAACTCAACATGGAGAAAACTGAGTTCATAATCTTCACCCCTCCTTGCACGGCCTCCTTACCTGACCCATCTATCAAAGTTAATGGAACCACTCTCACCCAAGTCCCATGATTCCGCTGCCTTGGGATAACATTAGTCTCTGACCTATCCTTCAAGCCGCATATTCAAACCGTCAACACCTCCTGCCGCCTCCAACTCAAGAACATCCATTGAATCTGCTCCTTCCTCACCCCTGAAACTACAAAGATGCTTGTCCATGCCCTCATAATCTCCTGCCTAGACTACTGTAACACCCCCTCCAGTCCACCTTAAACTGTGCAACTTGCTTAATACACCTCTCCCTCGTTCTTCATCAGCCGTTCCCCTCTGCCAATCCCTTCACTGGCTACCCGTTGCCCAGCAAATAGAGTTCAAATGTACCCTCCATATATCTCCGACCTAATCTCCCGCTACCTGCCCGCATGTAACCTCCGATCCTCCAAAGACCTCCTACTCCGCTCTGCTCTTATCCGCTCTTCACACAATTGTCTCCAAGACTTCTCCCGTGCATCCCCCATACTCTGGAACTAATTATCAAGACACATAAGACTGACCCCCACAGTCACAAGCTTCAAGAAGGACCTGAAGACTCACCTATTCAGGAAGGCCTACAACCTCCAATAACACTACTGTCACCGCCATCTGTACAGTCTCTACCCCCACCTTCTGTCTCTATCCCTCTTCCCTCATAGATTGTAAGCCCTTGCGGGCAGGGCCCTCTTTCCCACTGTGCCAGTTGGTCACTGCTAGTATCATATTTGTTTTGTATATTTTGTGTACCGTATGTAAACCCTCAAATGTAAAGCACCATGGAATTAATATAATAATGTACAGCACCATGGAATTAATGATGATCTTTAAATAAACAATAATAATAATAATCTGCACTAAGGTCTGTGAATGGCATCTGCACCTTGGGGGTGAGTAAGGAGTGAAAAGTTTCTTAGAGCCTTTTAGGGTTACAGGAGAGAGAAGAGATGAGAGCGGTGAAATAGGCTTGTTTGGTTAGGTGAAGGGCAGGATTATAGGTTTTAAGCATAAATTTGAAGTGGAGGAAGTCTGCAGGTGTACATGATTTTTTCCACAGACGTTCAGCACACCTAGAGCACCACTGAAGAAAACGCATCTGTGGCGTGTGCCAGAGTTGCTGCCTCCTGCGTCTAACTTTTCGAGTGGAGGGGGGAGCCGCCTCATCCAATTCACTCTTGAGGGTTTCCATACCTCCCAACTTTCAAAGGATAGAAAGAGGGACAAAATATGTGGCAGCTGGAGGGTGACATAAAACAGTGGGTGTAGTTGGAGGGGGACATTAAACTGGGGGCAACTAGAGGCAGACATGTCCCCCTCCTACTACCCCCCACGGTTTAATGTCCTCCTCCAGTTGCCCCCAGTTTAATGTCACCCTCCATCTGCCCCCTCAGCTTAATGTCCCCCCTCCATCTGCCCCCAGTTTAATGTCCCCCTTCATCTGCCACCAATTTAATGTCCCCCTTCATCTGCCACCAGCTTAATGCCCCCTTCATCTGCCCTCAGTTTAATGTCCCCCTTTATTTGCCACCAATTTAATGTTCCCCCTTCATGTCACCAGCTTAATGCCCCCCTTCATCTGCCCCAGTTTAATTGCCCCCTCCATCTACCACCAATTTAATGTCCCCCTTTATCTGCCACCAGCCTAATGTCCCCTTGATTTGCGACCAGTTTAATTGCCCCCTTAATCTGCCTTCAGTTTAATTGCCCATTCATCTGCTCCCAGTTTAATTGCCCCCTTCATCTGCCTTCAGTTTAACTGCCCCCTACATCTGCGTTAAGTTTAACTGCCCCCATTTCCCACCCTCTTGCTCACACATGCTCTTTTCTCTTCTACTTATCTTCGATCACTCTCTTTTCCCAGCTTTCTGTGTAACATCACAGTGTGTCCCGCAGTATCCAGAATAGCTCCGCCCACACAAGAGTCTGATCATATGTTCATGACGTCATCAGAGGTCCTTTAGCCATTACGATTTAGCATCTACCATTTAGCCTTTACCCTACCCTAATAAAGTTTTTTAACAGCAAAACACTTCAGAGGAATAGTGGGACAAACTGTAAGCTATGCGGGACCACGGGACAGCAGAGTAAAATCGAGACTGTCCCGCCAGATGCGGGACGGTTGGGAGCTATGGGTTTCATTATAGTGACTGGTGGCCAGATTGGGGCAGGACAGTGAAGAGATGGGGGACAGAGAGGACTGTAGAGTATCTGAGAGGTGCTGGGTGTTAATAGCACGTAAATTCCTATATGTATGATGTGTTGGTATGTCCTATGAAGGAGAGAAAGCGCTGAATATTGAGAGACAGAAGGTTATGGTCAGAGAGGGGCAGAGAAGAGTTAGTAAATTTAGAAACTGTGAGGAGTCGATGGAAGACAAGATCAATGGTGTTGCCATCTACATGTGTGGTGGAAGAGGAAAGTTGTGAAAGACCAAAAGACGTGGTTATTGAGAGAAACTGTGAGGCAGCTGGGGAGACAGGGGTGTCAGTGGGGATGGTAAAGTCACCCATGATGAGGGTAGGAATATAGAGTGGAGGCCAAGAAGCGAAGTGATCCAGAAATTGGTAGGGTGAGCCAGGTGGACGGTAGATCACAGCTACACGTAAGGAGAGTGGGCGGAAAAGTCTGAAAGCAAGGACTTCAAATGAGGGTACCGGTGGGATGACCTGAAAAATGCACTGGGGTGACAGAAGTAACCCTACCCCTCCACCCTTCCTGTTGTCCGGCCTAGAGGTGTGTGAGAATTGTAGGCCACCATGAGACAGAACAGCAGGGGACGCCGTATCAGACTGCTAGATCCAGGTATCAGTAACGGCCCGCAGGTTGAGAGCTTTACTGAAGAATAAGTCATTAATATATTCTAGTTTGTTACACACTGAGCGGGCGTTCCAGAGAGAAAAGTTAAAAGAGACAGGAGAAAGATAAGGAGAGGGAACACGGTAAATATTGATGCGGTTTGTAGGATTTCTATGTGTGCAGGAGGAGGAAAAGTTAGTGAAAGAAGGAGGGCCAGGGTTTGGGGAGATGTCCCCAGCAGCTAGGAGGAGCAAAATGTACAGACACAGAATGTGACATGTCACCTGTATTCTATGGGTCGGTACGATTCTGGGAATACCAAATTTAGGCTAAGGCCCCACGTAGTGGGCCACATCAAAAAAGCTGTGTGGGAAAAACTGCAGTGGAAACCTCATTGTGCTTTTTTTTCCCGCAGAGCTTTTCATAGAAAGTCCGCATTATTTTCCTCTCCTCTCCTATTTCTATAGGGAAATGCCACACGGGACCCCGGCCGTATACAGTTTTCTTGGAGTCGCTATACTCTGACACCTGTTTTTTTATATTTCCATGTATGGGGATGCAGGGCCAGATATACTTTTTAGTTATAGCATTTGGGAAATGTCTGATAGTTTGATCGCCTTTTCTTAAAATTTTTATGGGAAGTAAAACGGCGAAAAAACAGCAATTTGGTGCTTTCTATTTTTTTTTTTTTCCTACGACGGCATTCACTGTAAGGAAAAAATATTTTTATATGGTTGTAGATGTTTTCAGACACAAGAATGGCGAATTTGTTTAGGATTTTTTTTTTTTTTTATCTAGAGAAGTTTGTTTGATTTTTTTGTATTTTTAAAAACTTTTATTTATTTATTTTTTTAACTTTTTATTCCTCTGATTGCAGGTCCCATAGACTGCAATAAAACTATTTTTTTTTGGGGGGGGGGGTCCTAACTCACAATGCCCACAGTGAACTTTAATTGTGGGCATTAGCTCCAGATCTCAGCCTGGTTACTCTGGTGCCCACCATATTCAAAGACCCGACAGCTGCTGTAATAGTACGGCGGATGTCAGCTAGCGTTATAATAACTAGAAAATCAGCAGCGACTCGTCTTGTGCACAGGGCCTTACTCTAACTGCAGAATCTTTTTAATGCAGCATTTTCTGTTGCATGTGAACAGGGCTGCAGAAACCCCAACAAGTACGTGTGATGGAACGTCTCCCATTCACTTTTGTAGCGAGCGACATCAGTCACACCACCTCTAGACCCTCCCATGATGATACAGCAGCACTCCGCTCAAAAACGTACCCAAAAACACAGACTGCTTGGGGTCTATCAGTTTTCACATGGCCTATAAATCAAAACTAGGAAAAACCAGGGATGAATGTGGCACATCCAGGACTAAATATGACCTCTGGTGCCCCTGCAGCCACAGTCCTTCTTCAGGTCCTGCACGTGGTGATATTGGGTCTCATTTTTTATGCCGATGATACGGAGGTCTGTAAAGTAATCTAGAGAAGGGCAGTATATAACTTTACAGGGTTATTTGGAGAGGCTGGAGGCTTGGGCAGGGAAACGGTAAACAAGTATTAATGTCGAATAACACAAAGTCTGCCCCCGGGCCAGAAACAATAAAACATTGGGTAAGAACACTGCTCAGTCTAGACTCGAGCAACCAGTGCCAGGCGGCTGCTGCCAAGGCCAATAAAATCCCAATACTGACTGTGGGAAGAACATAGTCATGTCTCTATGTAAATCATTAGTCAGATCACATGGAGTCTTGTGTACAGCACCGAGCACCTGTGTATAATAAGGATACAGCAGAACTAGAACGGGGGCAGAGGTGGCAACCAACGTAACTGAGTAGATTACGTTAAGATTCACACTAGCGTTGAGCTCGATCCACTCCGCTAAAACCATGGACCATAGACTCCGTGTAAGACTCTTCACTCTGCCAATTTTAGGCAGAATCTCCAACGCAGAGGTGAATTTAGCCTTAGAAAACAGAGACCAGTTATCAGACTTAAGAGGGCAGAAACAGCTTGGGGGCGACTTAATGTATGAATATATACAAATGGACAGTCTGTGGCTCTTTCCAATGATCTCTAACCTGGGGAAGTCCTCTACACCAGCAGTCCCCAACCTTTTCGTCAGCACGGCCCGGCAGACGAGGTGGGGCAGAGTGGTAGGCGGGATGGGTGGTTTAGGGGCGTGACTTTGACCATATATGGGAGCGGGGTTATACTCTAAAAAGCGCTGTAGAGCGGGGCCGTGCTGGCGGGACCTCGGTGTACAGCGTTGTAGACCAGGTACCCATCCTTTGCTATGCCAGCAGCTGCGTTTACCCAGCCCAACCCGCCGCCCGGCAAAAGACCCCTAACGGCTCGGTCCACGGACCAGTGGTTGGGGACCCCTGCTCTACACTTACTGGTATAATGGATCACCGTAGTCATGAGTGGAGATTCTTTACCGTAAGCGCTATGAGACTACAGAACTCGCTGCCACAAATTTGGTGACAGTTCATAAATAAGAGACTTCGGGACTGGACCTTAATCCAAGGAATTATTCCAACTTCCGTACTTTTGAGTTGGATTTTTTCTCTCTCTCCTAATATGGAGCAATTGGTGCACACCTCATGAGGGTTTTTGCCTTCTGATGGATCAAGTGTGGTCCTATAGACTGGACTTTTGTCTTTATTCATCCTTATCTACTGTGTTGTGAAGTAATACAAAGTGGGTTATATTTCAGCAGATTCCAAATAAATCCCACCGAGTGTATAAAGTGGTGGCACGCTCCATCAATAGCTATGTATATTGACCAGATTGTGTGCTGTCTGCACAGGGCCTTAGAGGGGATTTGAGGCCCAGAAAACCCAGTGTAATAGTATCTAGTCAGAACACATTAACGCAAGAAATGTTTACCCCAACCACAGCTACCACCCCCCGCCGGTGGGCTATGGTGACCCACCTTAGCCAGTGGTTGGCTAGACTTACACACCAGGGAAACAGAGCCCAGTGGAGAGGAAAATTACCCATGAATTTTGCCTTTTTTCGCTGCCAGTAGGCCAGCCACGATGGATATCCCACTGATAACTCACAGCATGCAGCCTTGACCTTCAAGGATTAGAAAAACATGGCTTTTTTCCAAAAACAACATCTTCAAATGTGGCACAGTTTATGAGTGGAAGAGTCATGGTTTCAGCTCTTTTACCTTTAGGCTGTAGGGAGATCTGCTTTAGGCTCCCAAACAATAACCACCGGACACTCTGTATGACAAGATCTGCCATGTCACCAGTGACACCTCTTGTCTTCCCCCAGTTATCCTCCCCACCATCGAGAGCAGCTGCCAGAAAAAAGTTTTATTTCATACCGTAAAGTGTTTAATGATTGCTGCACAGTAACACACAGCGGCGGCCGCGGCCAATTCACCCGCAGACGGACAAGATTCCAGGTGCTGCCGGGTCCTAGTGTCATGGAGACTCACATCAAACTTAGACTTAAGGGGCACCCCGTAAACTGCCGTAGTACTCGGCCTGACGTAGTCACTACACCTACAGGACGAGTATGCGTGAAGCAGCCATAACCGCACAAAACCTGCTCTGCCAGCAGCAGACAGAGGACATAAGACATGGCCGTCTCCATACATTCAAGATTCATAAAATATAATAAATTGAAAGAAGAAAAAAAAAAATCCTAAGTATCAAAAAGTAAAAGGAACTCTAAAACGAGGTGAAGAGCTGGTGCCGCACCGTCCTGTGCCAGTCCAGATGCTGGGAGAACACAGTTCCTTACATAAAAGCTTTGTTGGTATCAGTCATTGGATTCAGGGTCAGCCTGAGCCATGTACGCATCCAGCTCTGCGTCCAGATGACCCTTAGTCTTGGACATGTAGGCATCCAGTTGGTTGTCTAGCTGTTCTCTGGTCAGTGTGGGCCGGGTTGCTCCTCTTCCTCTACCGCGGCCTCGCCCTCTGCCGAAACCTCCTCTGCCCCGAGCCATCACTCCTCCGCGGCCTGCGGACATAATTGAGGACATATTCAGACTGCTAGATAGCCAAAGGACACGCAACTGCAGGGACATGACCGTGAGCAATCAGAGCACAAAAGAAAGGGGCACATTTCCTTTATGACCCCCATAGATATGTACTAACCTCGTCCGCCCATTCCTCCTCGACCCAGTGTGCCCCCTCTCATGAGACCTCGGCCGGGACCTCCACGACCTCGCATACCTCCTCTCCTTAAGCCCATTCTGGTAACACCACCTCGGCCTCGAAGGTTTTGACCTAAAAGAACAAGATTAAAACTATAAAAATGGATGAAAAACCAGAGAAAGCGACCAAAACAACAGAGAGATGACCCACCTCGCATGACCATGGCGCCCCGCTGCAGTCCTCTGCCTCCCCGGCCAACACGCATGATTCCCCTCTGTGAACCCCGGAGACCCATCCCAGCTCCACGCATTCCACCGGCCCCTCGCTGAAGCCCTCCCACCGGTCTCCCTAATCGGGCCTGGATATTGCTCTTACCGAGCCGCTGCTTTAAGCTCTAGTGAGAGAAATCAGACAAATTACAGAACGGAGTGAAACGGCAGCAAGTTCAGGACAATTATACAACGACATGAAGGAACCCCCGGAAACAAAACGCCATATATGTGATGCGTCCCCTTGTCCTATTTCCATTAGCACGGCCCATGGTGCAGCAAGGTCTCATTACATCTTCCTAGGGATGATCCAACCCCAGCCCTATACTGCATCCATTAGGGCAAATCTGACATCTGTGCCCCCCAATCCTCTCTATATAGGACACAGGATCAGTCACTACTCACGTGACTGGTTATTGTCCATTTAACAAAAACACTCCCCAAAATTTAAAGGGTGTCTACCATCAGATAAATAGGTGGGGGAATGCTACTAGCACAGGGGGTCATACCGTTGTCTGAAAAAGCCCCTATTGGCACAAACACCATCTCTATCCTGTGTCAGCCAGTGACGCTCTTAGGGAGAGTCCATTGGCAACGTTTTCTCGAGAAAAAAAAAAATTATGTGTGCCCTGAAGCGAGTAGTGTATGCGTGAGAATTTACTCAGGGCAACACGAAGGGATGTCCACAAATGTGAACGGGCAGCAACTCAGAAAGGAGAAGGGGCGTTTGCTCCATCATGTACAAGTCCTGGGTGTACTCGCAGCCTCATTTACCTAACCCCCACAATGCCGCTCACTGCACAACCGCAACTAGAAAGAGCTTGTACTGAGGGGTGGTCAAGAATGTGCATTAGTACTCTGATGGTGTCTAGACCCAACGTGGCTCCATGCCCATCGCAGTAAGGAAAAACGGGGCCTCAGTTCTAGGGATCAGTGACGACATATCCAATGATCATACGGGTATAGCCCCATCACACCCCATGGGGTCACCTTCATGGTTTCGCAGGCACAGCGCCACACATAGTAGTGGCTGTGCCTGGTACTGCGCCTCAGTCCCTTTCATTGAATGCAGTTTTACAGACAGATTATACTAGAAGTACAGCAGTGCGCCTGAGAAACCACAAACCAAATCTGTGGGAGTGTCAAGCGGGGTCCCCAACAATATGATGTTGTTCTTTATCTCAAGACCATCAACATCAAAATCCCAGAAAGTTCCTTTGAGTCAGAGCAAGAAGTCACCAGATCTTACGTATTTGCAGTCATGAGACCTTTGATACAGCAGCACAATGTAAGTGACTGAAGGCGGCCAGAACTACGGTGCGGCCATCACCATACCAGGGCTATCTACTAGGGTGTATCCAGGTGAGGTATAGGCTGTTTTCTCAAAGCCGCTGTGCCTCCCTATCACTGGCATCACAGCCCCAGGAAAACTTAACGTCCTTCTCTAGTCACATTCAAAGCAGCTTCTAAAATCCTGCAGAGAATCCCTGAAAGGGGTTTTCTGGGACTTACATATCGATGACCTATTCTTACGCTAGGTTCATACTAGCGCCGTACTCTCCCGTCGTTTGGGTCCGCCAGGGGACCCAAGCGGCGGAGAGTCGGACCGCTAAAACAGTGGTTACACATGGACACTGGCGAAACCCCAGTGACTATAATGGAGTCCAAAACAAAGCTGCGGAGAGAAAAGTCCCCCATGCAGGACTTTTCTTTCCGTCATACAAACCACTGAAAATCGTCAGAATCTCCAGTGAAGACTGCAGACGTAAACCCAGCCTAAGGAAGAAGTCACAGTGCTCAGACGAACTACGTCACCTCCTCCATCCCTACCAGACACAGCTCCACACGAGGTACAGTGGCTGTGCGTTGTATTGCAGCTCAGACCCATTCAGGATTCTCACGTCTTCACTTCACATGTCTTATCAGACGGGTGCTAAATGCTTAAATCACAGATTATAATCCACGTGCTGTTTATTTCACAAAACCAGAGACATTGTAAAGTAATAAAAAAGGATTAATCAGACATCGTGTGCCCACTAAGCGATCGTGTGAATGAGCCCGTACTTGAAAGGAACGAAGCTGCAAACAGTCCATGTGACATGAAGTGGAAGCAGGGATCGCCAACATGGACAGCACACCGCCCTATTTAGTGTCTGGTCATGTGCAGTCCATAGTTGATCTGTTTTTATGGCAGTGAAACATAGAGCAGTTTTTTTTCCCTACACTTTTTTCATTAGCTTAGAATATATTGCCATTTATGGACCCATAGACTTTAATGGAGCTCTGTGGTGTGCAAAATGGACAAAAACGCCTGCACGTGCCCATCACATGTCTGACCATCATGGACAACAGCCCTTAATCTGTGCAGGGCCCCGGGCATCAGACACACAATAATATAATATTGATGACCTATCCCAAGACCAGGACATCGATAAATTAGTTCCAGCAAAGCCCCTTAAACCCAGGGCTGTGGAGTCAGGGACAATTTTGGGTGGTATCGAAAGTCGCCAACTTTGGGTTTAAAATAAAAAGTTAAATGTAGAATATAATTAAAAATAATTCATCAATATTATATAATTAGATGTATAGTTTGTTACATATTTACTATCATAGGGATCAATCACTGGATTATGAATTATATTATAGAATTAGTAATATTATATAATTAGATGTATAGTTACGGTTATAGATTGCTAGATGCGTCTGACTGATCACCGCTGTCATTTATGAAGGAGCTGGGTTGTGAGATACTGAGGAGTTGGAGGTTTAGTCTACCAGCTCTACAGCCCTGCTTAAAGCCTAGTTTGTTCGTATTTAAAGAGATTGTCCAGGCAATGCAGCTCTGGGTGTGACTGGAGTATAAACCATAAAAATTTTTTATTAGTAAATATAAGACAAGAATTTTCTATCTTCACGTCACAGCTTTCTACGTGGATTTGAGAGGAAAGATCGGCAGATTTTCATTGGGTGCATTTTCGTGTTCCTTTACCCATGAAGGTTGGCTAGATCTGTACAGAGGCCTCCACATGTAAGCAAAGCGGCATTAACTTCTTCCAAGACCGGCTATTTTCTTAAAACCAGGAATCCCCCTTTACTCTCACCCTGCACATATTCACCTCGAGGTCCAACATGGCGGCTAGGACCTGCCAGGATGCTGCCACGCCCCTGGAGGCGGAGTCTCACCTGCTTGAGCTTCAGAGCGGCTTGCACAGACGGCCTGTTCTCCATCTGTTGTGCCAGTCTTCTGTTCCTGGCACTGGCCAGGCTCTGCTGCTGCATCGTGGCGCGGATATTCACAGGCATCGGGTGTTTGTTCTTCAGCATGTTAGTAAAGCTTCAAGGTCGAACAAAATGGGGGGAGGGTTTAAATAAGATTCAACAGACACTAGTGCGTACCTCAAGGCCCCCCAGAGGAGATGTCAGGATTTTTTTTTAGAAGTATGCTTGGCATACATGATGCCCATGATCTATTCTCCGCAACTTCCACATATGCACAGCAATAAAAAAAAAAAGGAGACCTACAATACAGGGCAACGGCAAAGGAGAGGAGAGGGGGCCCCCAAAGTGACAGGAGAAGAGAGCGAGGACACAACACAGGGACATGAAGACGGATGAGGTGGAGGGACTGCACATAGGGAAAGGAGGACAGCAACAGGTATGAGGGTAAGAATAATGGAGGCGGAAACAGGAACAAGGCACAAGACAAGGAGCTGACGGAGGAGACAAGGAAGGAGCAGAGACAACAGAGCAAACGCCTCTTACAAGACCCCACAACACTGTGAAAGGGTCTTTGGGCAGGGAGGGTGACCCGCATCATGCCTCTTACAGCTCTGACCACACATACGTGCGTCAGCCTTGGACACGGCAGCGGGCATCACGCAGCACAGGTAACATGCTACCAGGCTGCAGCCAGAACCCATGTATTAACAGGTGGAAGAAGGGGGAGGGCGCCAGGCTGCCCCCATCACTGTGTATTACCACAACCTACTGACAAACTCCTCTCACACAGTGTAACATGGCTGCCGGGTAGGACAGCGGCCGCCCCCTCTCATTTATGGAGGCGCCGGGCACACAGGGGGGTACGCTCTACATTTGGTATGTTGTGCAGCTTCCTCACCGCTCGTTCAGCGACAGCTTGGTGGTGCTCTTTAGCACAACTTTAGACGCTGATGGAGAGGCCATCTTTACTCCCGGACCACCTGCAAGACAAGAAAAGCGTCAGGATTGAGGATAGAACGAAAACTGCTCCTCTCCTGTCCCCCGCCGACACAGGACGCCCCCCCGCCGCTCTCCTGCCCCCCCGCCGACACAGGACGCCCCCCCGCCGACACAGGACGACCCCCGCCGACACAGGACGACCCTATGGCCCCTCTCTCCCCCATACTGACAGCCCCTATGGCCCCTCTCTCCCCCATACTGACAGCCCCTATGGCCCCTCTCTCCCCCATACTGACAGCCCCTATGGCCCCTCTCTCCCCCATACTGACAGCCCCTATGGCCCCTCTCTCCCCCATACTGACAGCCCCTATGGCCCCTCTCTCCCCCATACTGACAGCCCCTATGGCCCCTCTCTCCCCCATACTGACAGCCCCTATGGCCCCTCTCTCCCCCATACTGACAGCCCCTATGGCCCCTTCTCTCCCCCATACTGACAGCCCCTATGGCCCCTCTCTCCCCCATACTGACAGCCCCTATGGCCCCTCTCTCCCCCATACTGACAGCCCCTATGGCCCCTCTCTCCCCCATACTGACAGCCCCTATGGCCCCTCTCTCCCCCATACTGACAGCCCCTATGGCCCTTCTCTCCCCCATACTGACAGCCCCTATGGTCCTTCTCTCCCCCATACTGACAGCCCCTATGGCCCCTCTCTCCCCCATACTGACAGCCCCTATGGCCCCTCCCTCCCCCATACTGACAGCCCCTATGGCCCCTCCCTCCCCCATACTGACAGCCCCAATGGCCCCTCTCTCCCCCATACTGACAGCCCCAATGGCCCCTCTCTCCCCCATACTGACAGCCCCAATGGCCCCTCTCTCCCCCATACTGACAGCCCCAATGGCCCCTCTCTCCCCCATACTGACAGCCCCAATGGCCCCTCTCTCCCCCATACTGACAGCCCCTATGGCCCCTCTCTCCCCCATACTGACAGCCCCTATGGCCCCTCTCTCCCCCATACTGACAGCCCCTATGGCCCTTCTCTCCCCCATACTGACAGCCCCTATGGCCCTTCTCTCCCCCATACTGACAGCCCCTATGGCCCTTCTCTCTCCCCATACTGACAGCCCCTATGGCCCTTCTCTCCCCCATACTGACAGCCCCTATGGCCCTTCTCTCCCCCATACTGACAGCCCCTATGGCCCTTCTCTCCCCCATACTGACAGCCCCTATGGCCCTTCTCTCCCCCATACTGACAGCCCCTATGGCCCTTCTCTCCCCCATACTGACAGCCCCTATGGCCCTTCTCTCCCCCATACTGACAGCCCCTATGGCCCTTCTCTCCCCCATACTGACAGCCCCTATGGCCCTTCTCTCCCCCATACTGACAGCCCCTATGGCCCTTCTCTCCCCCATACTGACAGCCCCTAGGCCCTTCTCTCCCCCATACTGACAGCCCCTATGGCCCTTCTCTCCCCCATACTGACAGCCCCTATGGCCCTTCTCTCCCCCATACTGACAGCCCCTATGGCCCTTCTCTCCCCCATACTGACAGCCCCTATGGCCCTTCTCTCCCCCATACTGACAGCCCCTATGGCCCTCCTTCTCTCCCCCATACTGACAGCCCCTATGGCCCTTCTCTCCCCCATACTGACAGCCCCTATGGCCCTTCTCTCCCCCATACTGACAGCCCCTATGGCCCTTCTCTCCCCCATACTGACAGCCCCTATGGCCCTTCTCTCCCCCATACTGACAGCCCCTATGGCCCTTCTCTCCCCCCATACTGACAGCCCCTATGGCCCTTCTCTCCCCCATACTGACAGCCCCTATGGCCCTTCTCTCCCCCATACTGACAGCCCCTATGGCCCCTCTCTCCCCCATACTGACAGCCCCTATGGCCCCTCTCTCCCCCATACTGACAGCCCCTATGGCCCTTCTCTCCCCCATACTGACAGCCCCTATGGCCCTTCTCTCCCCCATACTGACAGCCCCTATGGCCCTTCTCTCCCCCATACTGACAGCCCCTATGGCCCTTCTCTCCCCCATACTGACAGCCCCTATAGCCCTTCTCTCCCCCATACTGACAGCCCCTATAGCCCTTCTCTCCCCCATACTGACAGCCCCTATAGCCCTTCTCTCCCCCATACTGACAGCCCCTATAGCCCTTCTCTCCCCCATACTGACAGCCCCTATAGCCCTTCTCTCCCCCATACTGACAGCCCCTATAGCCCTTCTCTCCCCCATACTGACAGCCCCTATAGCCCTTCTCTCCCCCATACTGACAGCCCCTATAGCCCTTCTCTCCCCCATACTGACAGCCCCTATAGCCCTTCTCTCCCCCATACTGACAGCCCCTATAGCCCTTCTCTCCCCCATACTGACAGCCCCTATAGCCCTTCTCTCCCCCATACTGACAGCCCCTATAGCCCTTCTCTCCCCCATACTGACAGCCCCTATAGCCCTTCTCTCCCCCATACTGACAGCCCCTATAGCCCTTCTCTCCCCCATACTGACAGCCCCTATAGCCCTTCTCTCCCCCATACGACAGCCCCTATAGCCCTTCTCTCCCCCATACACAGCCCCTATAGCCCTTCTCTCCCCCATACACAGCCCCTATAGCCCTTCTCTCCCCCATACACAGCCCCTATAGCCCTTCTCTCCCCCATACACAGCCCCAAGCCCTTCTCTCCCCCATACACAGCCCCTATAGCCCTTCTCTCCCCCATACACAGCCCCTATAGCCCTTCTCTCCCCCATACACAGCCCCTATAGCCCTTCTCTCCCCCATACACAGCCCCTATAGCCCTTCTCTCCCCCATACACAGCCCCTATAGCCCTTCTCTCCCCCATACACAGCCCCTATAGCCCTTCTCTCTCCCCATACACAGCCCCTATAGCCCTTCTCTCCCCCATACACAGCCCCTATAGCCCTTCTCTCCCCCATACACAGCCCCTATAGCCCTTCTCTCCCCCATACACAGCCCCTATAGCCCTTCTCTCCCCCATACACAGCCCCTATAGCCCTTCTCTCCCCCAACACAGCCCCTATAGCCCTTCTCTCCCCCATACTCTCCTCTACCATCCACTCAATATATTTACCAAGTCTAATCCCAAGTCTCCATGTTTTCTCGCCTTAAGTATCACGTCTATACGCCATGTGACCCCAGAGCCGGCGGCTGTACACCGGGCAGGGGCCACCTCTCCTCCTCCATAGACACTTACTTGTCGTCCCTGTATAAGCCAATGCTGCGGCCTGTTGTGCGTATCGGGAGTGAAGGGTCACTACACCTCGGGGTGGATGGGGGGCTGCTGGGTCACCGGCACTCACTCTGCGCCCTGAGAGACCCCGCGGGTAACACCTCAACAAAATGGAGTCACTACAAGAGATCAGCTTCAAAATGGAGGCGTCTTCTTCAGAGTACGTCGCCCCTTGACGTCACCACGTCCTCAAGACTCCGCCCCTATGTAGTCACCGTCCTATGAACGCTGCTCACGCCCTGCTGTCTCCATGGAGACGGAGGAGATACGTGAGGCGGCCGCTCCGCCAATGGTCGTGTCTCACCTCATGGTATACGGCATTATATAGCTATATACAGGGGGAGTCACATTATATACAGGGGAGTCACATTATATACAAGGGAGTCACATTGTATACTGTACATTATATACAGGGGGAGTCACATTATATACAGGGGAGTCACATTATATACAAGGGAGTCACATTGTATACTGTACATTATATACAGGGGGAGTCACATTATATACAAGGGAGTCACATTATATACTGTACATTATATACAGGGGGAGTCACATTATATACTGTACATTATATACAAGGGGAGTCACATATACTATACATTATATACAGGGGGCGTCACATCATATACTGTACAATATATACAGCGGAGTCACATTATATACTGTACATTATATACAGGGGGAGTCACATTATATACTGTACATTATATACAGGCGGAGTCACATTATATACAGGGGGGAGTCACATTATATACTGTACATTATATACAGGGGGAGTCACATTATATACTGTACATTATATACAGGCGGAGTCACATTATATACAGGGGGAGTCACATTATATACTGTACATTATATACAGGGGGAGTCACATTATATACTGTACATTATATACAGGCGGAGTCACACTATATACAGGGGGGAGTCACATTATATACAGGGGGAGTCACATTATATACTGTACATTATATACAGGCGGAGTCACATTATATACAGGGGGAGTCACATTATATACAGGGGGAGTCACATTATATACTGTACATTATATACAGGGGGAGTCACATTATATACTGTACATTACTGTACGCCCTCTAGTGAGCCCCGCTATGGACCCCCTCCAGTTTGCTTATCGGCCGGGCATTGGGGAAGATGATGCCATCATCCACCTTCTGCACAGGGCTCTGTCTCACCTGGAGAAACCAGGGAACACAGTGAGAATAATGTTCTTTGACTTCTCCAGTGCTTTTAACACCATACAGCCCAGGTTACTGAGAGACAAGCTGGGCCTTGCTGGAGTGGACCACCACCTCTCCAACTGGATCCTAGACTACCTCACAAATCGACCGCAATACGTGAGAGCCCGAGACTGTGTGTCAGGTACCGTGATCTGTAATACGGGGGCACCTCAGGGTACGGTTCTCGCCCCTTTCCTCTTCACACTGTACACTGCAGATTTTAGGTGCAACTCATCCAGCTGCTACCTACAGAAGTATTCTGACGACTCTGCAATAGTAGGCCTCATCACAGACGATGATGACAGGGAGTACAGAGAACTGAACTGGGAATTTGTGGACCGGTGCCACCGGAACCACCTGAAGATTAACGCGGGGAAGACCAAGGAGATGGTGGTGGACTTCCGTAAAGGCAGATGCCCTCCAAAACCAGTGGACATCCTGGGGACGGGCATCGAGATTGTGAACACCTATAAGTACCTGGGTCTGCTCCTTAATAATAAGCTGGACTGGGCAGATCATATGGAGGCCCTGTACAGGAAGGGCCACAACAGGCTCTACCTGCTTAGGAAGCTGAGAGCCTTTGGAATCCGGGGGGAACTTCTTAGGACTTTCTTCAACTCGGTAGTGGCATCAGCCATCTTCTTTGGAGTGGCCTGCTGGGGGAGCAGTATATCATCCAGGGATAGGAATAGACTTGACAAGCTGATTAGAAGGGCCAGCTCTGTCCTGGGGAGCCCCCTGGACCCAGTGCAGGCGGTGGGTGACAGAAGGATACTGTCCGTGGTGAGCTCCATGCAGAAGAAGAAGTCCCATCCCATGCAGGAGACTGTGATAGCGCTGGGCAGTACTGTCAGTGACCGACTGCTCCACCCTAGGTGTGAGAAGGAGCGCTATCGGAAGTCTTTCCTCCCCACCGCGGTTAGGCTGTACAACCAACACCGACCTAAGCGGAGATCATTACACACAGAGAACTGAAATATCTCTCTGCCTGTTATATCCCCCCCCCCCCCTCTGCTACGTCCTATCTGTCTGTCTGCTATTAATGTAATGCCTCTCACCTTGGAACATTCCTGTACATGTTGTATTTGTATTTGTATCTGCTTATCTTTGCTGCTGTAACACACTGAATTTCCCCATGGTGGGACTATTATTATTATTATTATAAACAGGGGAGTCACATTATATACTGTACATTAATATACAGGGGTGAGTCACATTATATACTGTACATTATATACAGGGGGGAGTCACATTATATACTGTACATTAATATACAGGGGGGAGTCACATTATATACTGTACATTATATACAGGGGGGAGTCACATTATATACTGTACATTAATATACAGGGCGAGTCACATTATATACTGTACATTAACATACAGGGTGAGTCACATTATATACTGTACATTATATACAGGGGGAGTCACATTATATACTGTACATTATATACAGGGTGACTCACATTATATACAGCACCTCACATTATACATTACATAACACAGCACCTCACATTATATATTATTATACATTATACAGTACCCCACATTATATATTATACATTAGTAAATAGCACCTCACATATATTATTATTTAGCACCTCACTCTATATATTATTATACATTACATAACACAGCACCTTACATTATATATTACATAGTACCTCACATAATATATTATTATATAGCACCTCCCCACTGCGGTTAGGCTATACAACCAACATCCGACCTAAGCGGAGATCATTCCATACAGAGAACTGAAAGGTCTTAAGTTGTGGTATCCCTTCTACTACTTTTTTACCTTTACCTTTTTATCTGTACCTACTATCACTGTAATGCCTCTACCTTGGAACTTTTTTGCATTTGTATTATCTATGCTGCTGTATCACACTGAATTTCCCCATGGTGGGACTATTAAAGGATTATCTTATTTTATATTATACAATAGTAAATAGCACCTCACATATATTATTATACATTACATTGCACAGCACCTTACATTATATATTATTATATAGCATCTCACATTATTATTATACATTGCACAGCACCCTGCATTATATTATACATTAGTAAATAGCAATAATAATAATAAACTTTATTTATATCGCGTCATATATATATATTAACATATTACATAGTACCTCACATTTATATTATTATACATTACATCTCCATTGCAGTCTCCGGCCAGTCTGTGTCAGTCACTACAGCGATGCCTCTAGTCTGTGCCGGTCACTACAGCAAAACCTCAGGTCTGTGCTGGCCACTACAGCGACGCCTCCAGTCTGTGCCGGTCACTACAGCGAGGCCTCCGGTCTGTGCCGGTCACTACAGCGAGGCCTCCAGTCTGTGCCGGTCACTACAGCGAGGCCTCCGGTCTGTGCCGGTCACTACAGCGAGGCCTCCGGTCTGTGCCGGTCACTACAGTGAGGCCTCCGGTCTGTGCTGGTCACTACAGCGATGCCTCCGGTCTGTGCTGGTCACTACAGCAAGGCCTCCGGTCTGTGCCAGGCACTTCACATTATATATTATTATTTAGTGCCTCACATTATATTATACATTAGTAAATAGCACCTCACATATATATTCCCTTACGTCCTACAGCAGCACAATATGGGGTATTCCTGCCCCTGTGTGCTGGTTGGACAGGCGGAACTTTTAATTAACATAAAATATGCCTGACTACGCTACCCTATAAGAGGGCAAAGAGACCTCCCCCCCTTGTGTTTTTTCTGTCCTGTGTGGTGGGACAGGTTGAGGGAGGTCTTTTGTCCTCCCATATTTTGTTTTTTCCCCTTTGGGAGTCATCTTTACACCTCTCTTCTTTCTTCCACTGGACGCTTCTGTGGAAAAGAAGGGGGGGTTTATTTAGCGGACTGTCAGAAGCCGTCCTGAGGACTCTTTCCTGTGTCAGAGCAGAGTCTACCAAGAAAAGCTACCATAGGATAGGTAACATCTCCAAGCAGTGGTGCTCCAGAAGAGGAGCTGATAGTTCAATCCCTACTACGGCAGAAATTTTGGATTTTTTTCAAAGCGGCTTGGATACAGGCCTTTCTCCTGCTACTCTGAGGGTACAGGTTTCAGCCTTATCCGCCTGTTTAGGCAGACGATTGTCCCAGGATTCCCTTATTGTTGGGTTCCTTAAGGGTGCTACCAGACTTAGACTGGTGGTCTCTTCCCCGGTTCCCCAGTGGGATCTCTCGACTGTTCTTTCAGGTCTTTGTGGTTCTCCTTTTGAACCTTTGGAGTAGGTAGATCTTAAATTTCTTGCTTTTAAAACCACCTTTCTATTAGCCATCACTTCAGCCAAAAGGGTGAGTATGCTCCAGGCTTTTTCTTCCAAGGAATCTTATATATCATTTTTTGCAGATAGGGTCCAATTTAGATTTCTTCCTGGGTTTAACCCCAAGGTGCCTTCCCACGCCAATATTAACCGATTAATCTCTTTACCCGTGTTTTTTCCAGCCCCTTCCTCTGAAGAGGAGAAAAAACTTCACACGCTAGATGTTGTGAGATGTCTCCAGATTTACCTCTTATGTACACGTTCCTTTAGGAGAGCCGAGAATCTCCTTGTCAACATGTAGAGACAAAGGTCTCAGGGCTTCCAAGCCTACCTTGTCTAGGTGGATCAAGGAGGCAATGAAAGTCTCTTTTTTTGCTCAGGGGTTAGCTCCAGCAGAATTTTGTACAGCCCATTCAACCAGGGCTGTATCAACCTCTTGGGCTGAGAACCGGGCCTTACCGCTGGATCAGATCTGTGCAGCTGCTTCTTGGTCGGCTCACCTAGCCTTTGTTAAATATTATCGGCTAGATGTTCGCAGTTCTGTGGCGACTGCCTTTGGCCAGTCAGTCCTAGGTGTTGTAGAGCAGGGAAACCCTCCCTAAGGGAATTACTTGCTATATCCCCATATTGTGCTGCTGTAGGACGTAAGGGAATCATTGATTATGATGTTAATCTGTATTCCCTTACTCCTAACAGCAGCACAAGCTTCCCTCCCTAAACTTAGAAATGTTTACTTTATATCTTACACAAGGGGGGGAGGTCTCTTTGCCCTCTTATAGGGTACTGTAGGCATGCATATTTTATGTTAATTAAAAGTTCCGCCTGTCCTACCAACACACAGGGGCAGGAATACCCCATATTGTGCTGCTGTTAGGACTAAGGGAATACAGATTAACATCATAATCAACGATTATTATATAGCACTTCACATTATATATTATTATTTAGTGCCTCACATTTATATTATTATACATTAAATTACACAGCGCCTCACATTATTACATAACCCAGTAAAATACATGTTCGCTTGACATTATACATTATTCACACTATACATTAGCTCACTTTACGATATACATTACCGCACATTATACATTACCTGATGATATACATTACCTTACATTATACATTACCTCACATTGTACATTAGTGCCGGTTCACATCTGCGTTCGATTTCCGTTCAGGGAGTCCACTTGGGGATCCCTCCGAACGGAAACCTATAAGCATAAAAAGCGGTTTACCTGCGAAACCACACGGATCCCATAGACTACGTATAATGGGGTCCGTGTGGTTTCCGCTCGGTTTCCGCAAGAAGCAAGCGGAGAGAAAAGGGCTGCAATCTAGATGATTGCTGTGTATGGCATATAGTTCTAGATAATTTCTGTATATAGTATACTGTATACTTCTAGATAATTGCTGTGTATGCTGTATATTTTTAGATGATTGCTGTATATGGTGTTATTTTCTAGATAATTGCGGTATATGGTGTATATTTCTAGATGATTGCTGTATATGGTGTAAAGTTCTAGATAATTGCTGTATATGGTGTATAGTTCTATTTGATTGCTGTATATGGTGTATACGTCTAGATAATTGCTGTATATGGTGTATATTTCTAGATGATTGCTGTATATGGTGATGATGATGAAACTTCTAGTACCAAGTAAAGTTTTGGGCCAAGCAGTTTATATGGTGTAGGGAATGAATTGTAGATGGCACGGTTTCCAGTATCATTCATGATGCTTTGATGATATTAAAGGTCAGTTCCCCGTGGTTGCCATCAATGTTGACACCTGAGCAAAAAACATGTTGCCAGCATTTTAGCCAATAGAATTTAGACCTGCATAGAGAAAATCCAGGAGACTTCTATTCTCATGTTGTTAGGGGTGATAACACATGGGTTCACTACTATGATCCTGAGACCAAAGAAGAGTCCAAGCAATGGAAACACAAAGGGTCACCAGCCCCAAAGAAATTTTGTGTGCCGCAGTCATTTGGAAAGGTCATGGCACGTTTTTCGGGATACGGAAGGTGTTTTAGTGCTAGAATTTGTGCCACACAAGACAGCAATTACTGGAGACACCGAGGCTTCACCAATGAAGGCATGACGTGAGGCTATCAAAGAGAAACGCCATGGGAAGTTGTCGGCAGTTGCGTTGCTGGTTCACAATAATGCGACAGCTCACAAATCTCTCAAATCACAAGCTGCTATCAGGGAACGCGGCTTCATGGAGTTTATCCTTCCACCCTACAGTCCAGACGTGGCTTCCACCGATTACTTTCTCTATTGTAACTTGAAGAAATTTCTGAGTGGGCAGCGATTTCCTGATGATAAAATCAAAGAGGCCGTAACATGGTTCCTGCAGCAGCAAGAAGTCTCCTATTCTGAGGGGATCCAACCACTGGAGAAGAAGTGGAATAAGTTTGTTGAAGTGAAGGGGAATTACTTTGGAAAGCAGAAAGTTCAATTTCCTCAGAAAATGTTGTAGAGAGAAAAATAGCGCAGTACCGTGTTAGCATTATGTTACCTCACAATATACAACCCCAAATCCCAAAAATTAGGCACTCTGTGAAAATTGTAAAAACAAAAATGCAATGATTTAGAAATCTCATCTACCCATATTTTATTCACAACATAGAACACATATCAGAAAGCAAGTTTTATACAATAGAACATAGATTACATATCAAAAGGTGAAACTTACACAACAGAATGTACATCAGATATCAAATGGTGAAAGTTACATGTGAACCGAGAGCAAGGCAGGTGGTTTGGACTCCGCAACCAGAAATGAACGCACACGCGGTAGTTCAAGAAAAAAAAAAAATATTTACTATAAGTTAATAAAGACTAGTTAAAGGTAAAATGACAGGGCTAAAGACAAGCAAAATATACAATATAGCATGAACAATTTCAAGGCAAATTCTGCAATGGTTTCTACTTTTGCTCTGTCCACTTCTGCAGTATGGACACTGAATGAACAATATACTCAAATCTATCCCTAACTGACCCTGACTTCACATTTGGGTGCACCCCCTTTTCCCCAGTGGTCCTGGTGGACCGCTTACAGTCCGTAGAAGCGCGCGGTGGGGCCCAAAGTCGTTCCTTTCTTTTATAGTGAAGCGTCCTCTCCTCACGGTTATCAGGATCTTGGGAGAAATGAAGTCCTCTTTAACAGGGAAACCAAATGAATGCAATGTAATCCAACAACAGATTCCACTCAGCACACTGACAGTCCTGCCGAATCCATACACTGAGCTGGGATGTAAGCCGGGGTTTAGCAGTTACTGTCCAGTACGTCAACAGCACTGCGAGTCTCTATCTGTGATATCCATATACACAGTCACAATGTCAGTCTCACTGATCAGCCACTGAGCACAGTTCCTTTCACGTGGACTCACTAGTCCTGTTGTCTCTTTACACTCTATTTGTCTCTGGACCAAGATACAGCTTAGCTGTACAGAAAAATCTCCACACCAGTTCAATACAACACTTGCCAAGATGGCTGCTGCTCTCTGTCTCTTCACTTCCTGCTTCTCTGCTCACACTCTGTCTGCAGAACAGGCAAGCTCACATAAAAGGGGGGGGGGTCTCACTCCAGCATCATGTCACAATTACAATGGCTGCTGTCTTAAAGGAACAGAATCACAGAAATACATTCAACATTAACAGTTTATACAGACAAATGAAGCTTAGGACAACATTGGCTGTCTCTTACATACACAATAGAATATAGATCACATATCAGAAGGGGAAAGTTACACAATACAAAATAGATTATGTATCAGAAGGTGAAAGTCACACTATCAAATATATCAGAAGGTGAAAGTTACACAATAAAACATAGATCACATATCAGAAGGGGAAGTTACACAATAGAACATAGATCACATATAAGAAGGTGAAAGTTACACAATAGAACATAGAACACATATCAGAAGGTGAAAGTTACACAATAGAACATGGATCGCATATCAGAAGGTGAAAGTTACACAATAAAACATAGATCACATATCAGAAGGTGAAAGTTACACAATAGAGCATAGAACACATATCAGAAGGTGAAAGTTACACAATAGAGCATAGATCACATATCAGAAGGTGAAAGTTACACAATAGAGCATAGATCACATATCAGAAGGGGAAAGTTACACAATAGAACATAGAACAAATCAGAAGGTAAATCTTACACAATAGAAGATAGATCGCATATCAGAAGGTGAAAGTTACACAATAGAATATAGAACAAAAGGTGAAAGTTACACAATAGAACATAAATCACACATCAGAAGGTGAAAGTTATACAATAGAAAATAGATTATGTATCAGAAAATGAAAGTCATGCTATAAAACATAGCAGAAGGAGAAAGTTACACAATAGCACATAGATCACTTATCAGAAGGTGAAAGTTACACAATATAACATAGAACACATATCGAATTTGAAGGTTACACAATAGAACATAGGTCACATATCAGAAGGTGAAAGTTACACAGTAGAACTTAGATCCCCTCTCACTTCCTTCGAGAGCCTTTGCACAGGCTTGGGTGTAATACTACACAACTTATCCAGCATCTCTCAGCTTCTATCCGCTCCTTCTGAGGATTATACTCACTCATTCCTGCTTACATGGGAAAGGAACTTGGGTCTCACTTTGACTGGAAAGCAATGAGCCAACAATCCTGACACTGGCCCACAAGACCTGCCTTAGTGGCTCATACCAGGAAACAAATGACAAAATTTTAACCTGTTGGTACAAAGTGCCCAGTGTGTTACATAAAATATACCCAGAGGCGTCACCTCTTTGCTGGTACTTAGGAGGAGGGCACCCTCCTGCACATCTTCTGGAGCTACTGCAAATCCAGTTCTCAATGGACATCTAGAGAATCATATGCAAACTTACTGATCGGGACTTGAATAATAACCCAGCTTGGATTCTCCTCCATCACAACATGTTGTTACACAGATATAGACTCTCCTTACTGAAACATTTCTTTAATGCGTCAAAGGCCTGCAGCCCTGCCTGCTGGCGATCTCCTGAACCCCCCACCATGTCCCAATGCCTATGATGGGTTGGTGAAATTTACCGTATGTAAAGCCTGATTCACTCTGACATCTCTACTGCTCCTCAATTCCCAAAGACCTGGCTCTGCACTTTGTGTGGGGGGATCAGTAAAGGGAGCGTTATAACGTGTTGGGACCACCAATATATTGTGTATGTGGGGGGGTCAGTAAAATCGGAGTTTCTTTTTCAGGCTTCTTTACCAGGAAGGATTTGAGTTTGTGTCTCGTCTTATTAGACTCTGTTGTAACAATTACACAGGATTAAAGGATGGCTGACATGGTGCCAATAATTATAAAAGATGGAACCTGACGGAACGCAAATAGCAAATATTTGAAGGCCTTCTAAGATGTGAACTACAAGAGTATATAGCGACAAATATGTTTATGATGGATAACCAATATGGATTCACAAATAACAGGTCATGCCTAACTAACATGCTTGATTTCTATGAGAAGGTAAGTGCACATCGGGACATTAGTAATGTTTCTGGCATGATATATCTGGATCATGCTCAAGCATTTGATACTGTACCACAGAACAACTAGAGATGCAAGTACTAGGGGATAACATGCACATAGGTAAAGATGGAATTTTCCCTAATATGGTGTCATTACTGTGGGTCTTGTGGGAGTTTTTGCCTTCCTCGGGACCAACGCTGTAGGGTTATAGGTTGATGTTGAGGGACCTGCTTCTTTATTCATCCTTATACCTATGTAACTATGGTGATCAGCACAACATGAAGGTATAGTATCATTGCATGTGCACATTAGATCATGAGTGTATAGACGGACATTTTCTGAGTGACTTGCTCATGTTCGTGGTCACCTTGTCATTGGCAGATGGGCTTAAATACAGTTTGAACAAAATGTAAAAACCAAGAACCTCATTTTCATGTATTTTATTTCTATACAGTAGGTATTTGCGGTAATGCTCATGGTGCTAGCAGACTGCTGTTGTTCATGGTTGTTCTGTGAATTTTGTTGGCTGCTGTAAGTTAAGAAGAAAATTTAGGCAAAATGACTATTGAGTCTGTCCTCAGATCCGGACTTTCATTCATTGGTTTGGTATGAAAGACTTTTCAACTACAACACCTGACCCTGCCACAATCTGCCCAGAATCTCTTGTGCATGTCCACCTTAAACATGTATGTGCTACAATGACATCTGCCTGATCAATCCTCTGGAGCCCATACCATGGTGATAACCCGAAGATAAGACAAGAAACGGACACAAATTGGTTTATTTCCCAAGTTTAATTAGACACAATAATTTGTACATGAGACTCTGACCCCGCAAGTGGTCGACTCCCATCAGTCTCAGCTGCTCTCACAGAAGAAGGTGTTACATGCGACGGTCAAAGATGCCACCAAGATGACGAACTCTTGGAAGTCCACCTCCCCGTCTCCATTCTCATCCAATTCCTTCATAATCTTATCCACCGTGCCAGCATCTTTTTGGGTCTAGGAGAAATTAAGAGTGAATAGGATTAAGATGATTTTTATAATGTAGGGGATCATTGCTTAAATCTGTCTACTGATGCGGTCATCTTCATTGACATGTTAGTAATTATTTTCCATCATCACTTTGATGGGAGCGAGACATCTTTCCGATTGTAGGTTTTAGGTTTGCCATACAGGGTAGTCATGCAACTTATCCTGACTACAGTCACATTTCAGACTTTGGTTCATAAAATTACATTGAGTTGCACATTGCGCGAAGATCAATGCAGGTTCAACAAGTGGTCACAGTCTCGTTACACAAAGTACAAGTAGGTTGTCCCAGGTACGCCACATCTGAAATCTTTGGATATCAAGCCTTATAATAATTGTACCATTTCATGAGTGAAAAGCTAGACCGAGCAAAGATTAACATTGAACTCTTGTGGGGCCACTCAAGTATACCTGCTATAAGAAGATATAGTATTTCTGACAACAAAGGGACTCCCAGAAGTGTCCAGGAATGTTATCTTTGACCTAGTCCTAAGCGATCTCACTACTATGTATCCCCGTATCAAAAGTTGTCTCTTACCTCCAGATACTCCCCAAGTTCATTCTGTAGTAGATCCTTCAGCTCTCTTCTACTCAACTTCTGCTTGTCACCTTCCCGGGCCGAATACGTGTGGAAAACAGAGATAAGTGTCTCCATGGCTCCTTCTAACTGTGAAGACATCTCTGAAAAGTTCTGGTTGGCGAAGTACTTACACTGTGAAGAGGAGAGGACATATTGTTGAATACTTTCGAAACTAGGTGGGATAGAAGATGGGGTGAGGAGGATTTGTGTTCAAGAAGATAGGTCAAGATGGCCATACACATTAGATACAAGTTGGTTGACAACTGAACAGCCATCGAACAAACAACTGTCAAGTGAATGATCGTTTTGCAGACAATTCTTGGCTGTTACACTTGTTCAGACTGGAATTTCTAATAACACCGGGTGAACAATCTTTCTGGTTATGTTCTGTCAAGGAGAGATTGCTCGAGAATTTTGGTCTGCCTAATGGATGAAAGTTTCTAGACGTTCTCGGTGTGTGGTTGGTGGGCTAGAAGGATCTACGTTGTTTACTTTCACCGGAACAAACGTTCTTCATAGTTGAAGTCGTCCATTTTCATCAAATTTAGTCTAATGTGTTCGGGCATCTTAAGGCATAAGAATGACTTTGCACAGGGTGATGGAGAAGAGATTTACATTGTCGACGGAAATGTTTTGGCACAGGATGATGGTTGAGGGATGTAAATAGATTGCATAAGATGAAGAAGAGCCGGTAAAGCCTTGGCGCGGGCGGGTGAAAAAGAGCTGTAAATATTTTTTGACAGTGACAAAAAAGGGCAGACAGTATATGAAGATGTATTTTATCGGTGGGACATCGGGATCCCATACTGATGACCTGTTTTGGCTTCCTCTGGGCACTGGAAGCTATACAGAGTATACAGAACTGGTAGAAGAAGGTTCTGTTCACTGTATAGCAGCGAAGAGACAATACTGCACCATGACAGTGGACAGTGCCTTCTACTTTTCACACTTTCCCTTGTATAGTTCCAGTGCTAGGAGGAAGCTGGGACCACTGATCAGTGTGGGGTCTGGTGGTGGGACCTCCCACTGATGGCCTATCTAGAGGATAGGTCCTAGTATGAAAAATTACCTGGAGGCTCAGAAAACCCCTTTAAGAGAAGGGCATGTCCCAGCATAGGAAGAGAAGTAAGAGATGGAAGTGTTCTGACAAATGATGGAGAGTAAAATATGGGATTGTGTGTGCTCAGGATGATGAGCATCAGTTATGTCTCTGCTTAGGATGATGAGCATCAGTTATGTCTCTGCTTAGGATGATGAGCATCAGTTATGTCTCTGCTTAGGATGATGAGTATCGGTGCAAGTTATGTCTCTGCTCTGTATGATGAGTATGTGTTATGTCTCTGCTCTGAGTGAGGAGCATCAGTTATGTCTCTGCTCTGATGATGGGTACCAGTTATGTCTGTGTTCAGATGATGAGTACTAGTTATGTCTGTGTTCAGATGATGAGTACTAATTATGTCTGTGTTCGGGATGATGAGTACCAGTTATGTCTGTGTTCAGATGAGCAGTACCAGTTATGTCTGTGTTCAGATGATGAGTACCAGTTATGTCTGTGTTCAGATGAGCAGTACCAGTTATGTCTGTGTTCAGATGATGAGTACTAGTTATGTCTGTGTTCAGATGAGCAGTACCAGTTATGTCTGTGTTCAGATGATGAGTACTAGTTATGTCTGTGTTCAGATGATGAGTACCAGTTATGTCTGTGTTCGGGATAATGACTTCCAGTTATGTCTGTGTTCAGATGAGCAGTACCAGTTATGTCTGTGTTCAGATGATGAGTACCAGTTATGTCTGTGTTCGGGATAATGACTACCAGTTATGTCTGTGTTCAGATGAGCAGTACCAGTTATGTCTGTGTTCAGATGATGAGTACTAGTTATGTCTGTGTTCAGATGATGAGTACTAGTTATGTCTGTGTTCGGGATAATGACTACCAGTTATGTCTGTGTTCGGGATGATGAGTACCAGTTATGTCTGTGTTCGGGATGATGAGTACCAGTTATGTCTGTGTTCGGGATGATGAGTACCAGTTATGTCTGTGTTCGGATGAGCAGTACCAGTTATGTCTGTGTTCGGGATGATGAGTACCAGTTATGTCTGTGTTCGGGATAATGAGTACCAGTTATGTCTGTGTTCGGGATAATGAGTACCAGTTATGTCTGTGTTCGGGATAATGAGTACCAGTTATGTCTGTGTTCGGGATGAGCAGTACCAGTTATGTCTGTGTTCGGGATGAGCAGTACCTCGGATGAGGAGTACCAGTTATGTCTGTGTTCGGGATGAGCAGTACCAGTTATGTCTCTGTTCGGGATGAGCAGTACCAGTTATGTCTGTGTTCGGATGAGGAGTACCAGTTATGTCTGTGTTCGGATGAGGAGTACCAGTTATGTCTGTGTTCGGGATGAGCAGTACCAGTTATGTCTGTGTTCGGGATAATGAGTACCAGTTATGTCTGTGTTCGGGATAATGAGTACCAGTTATGTCTGTGTTCGGATGAGGAGTACCAGTTATGTCTGTGTTCGGGATGAGCAGTACCAGTTATGTCTGTGTTCGGGATAATGAGTACCAGTTATGTCTGTGTTTGGGATAATGACTACCAGTTATGTCTGTGTTCGGGATAATGAGTACCAGTTATGTCTGTGTTCGGGATAATGAGTACCAGTTATGTCTGTGTTCGGGATAATGAGTACCAGTTATGTCTGTGTTCGGGATAATGAGTACCAGTTATGTCTGTGTTTGGGATAATGACTACCAGTTATGTCTGTGTTCGGGATAATGAGTACCAGTTATGTCTGTGTTTGGGATAATGACTACCAGTTATGTCTGTGTTCAGATGATGAGTACCAGTTATGTCTGTGTTCGGGATGATGAGTACCAGTTATGTCTGTGTTCGGGATAATGAGTACCAGTTATGTCTGTGTTCGGGATAATGAGTACCAGTTATGTCTGTGTTCGGATGAGCAGTACCAGTTATGTCTGTGTTCGGGATAATGACTACCAGTTATGTCTGTGTTCGGGATAATGACTACCAGTTATGTCTGTGTTCGGATGAGCAGTACCAGTTATGTCTGTGTTCGGGATAATGAGTACCAGTTATGTCTGTGTTCGGATGAGCAGTACCAGTTATGTCTGTGTTCGGGATGAGCAGTACCAGTTATGTCTGTGTTCGGGATGATGAGTACCAGTTATGTCTGTGTTCGGATGAGGAGTACCAGTTATGTCTGTGTTCGGGATAATGAGTACCAGTTATGTCTGTGTTCGGGATGAGCAGTACCAGTTATGTCTGTGTTCGGGATGAGCAGTACCAGTTATGTCTGTGTTCGGGATGATGAGTACCAGTTATGTCTGTGTTCGGATGAGGAGTACCAGTTGTGTCTGTGTTCGGGATAATGAGTACCAGTTATGTCTGTGTTCGGATGAGGAGTACCAGTTATGTCTGTGTTTGGGATAATGACTACCAGTTATGTCTGTGTTCAGATGATGAGTACCAGTTATGTCTGTGTTCGGGATGATGAGTACCAGTTATGTCTGTGTTCGGGATAATGAGTACCAGTTATGTCTGTGTTCGGGATAATGAGTACCAGTTATGTCTGTGTTCGGATGAGCAGTACCAGTTATGTCTGTGTTCGGGATAATGACTACCAGTTATGTCTGTGTTCGGGATAATGACTACCAGTTATGTCTGTGTTCGGATGAGCAGTACCAGTTATGTCTGTGTTCGGGATGAGCAGTACCAGTTATGTCTGTGTTCGGGATGATGAGTACCAGTTATGTCTGTGTTCGGATGAGGAGTACCAGTTATGTCTGTGTTCGGGATAATGAGTACCAGTTATGTCTGTGTTCGGATGAGCAGTACCAGTTATGTCTGTGTTCGGGATGACATCCAGTATTCTTCGGCCCAACCGGTGATGCAGTACCAGTTATGTCTGTGTTCGGGATGAGCAGTACCAGTTATGTCTGTGTTCGGGATGATGAGTACCAGTTATGTCTGTGTTCGGATGAGGAGTACCGTTATGTCTGTGTTCGGGATAATGAGTACCAGTTATGTCTGTGTTCGGGTGAGGGGGGTACCAGTTATGTCTGTGTTCGGGATAATGAGTACCAGTTATGTCTGTGTTCGGATGAGGAGTACCAGTTATGTCTGTGTTCGGGATGATGAGTACCAGTTATGTCTGTGTTCGGGAATGAGTACCAGTTATGTCTCTGCAGGGGATGTTGTATGAAGTAGAATCTCTCTTGGTATAGGACAGGCACAAGATGGGAAGGTTGTGTCACATGATGTGTAAGAATGAGATAGGAGAAAGATTGTTAAGAGACAGAATCCTTCAGATATTGTGAGATGAGGTTGGATAGAAGAAGAATCTCACCAGACTGTCACCTGTCAGCGACGAGGTTTCCTCGGCAGCGGCTTGTGAGGACTGCTCTGCTGTCCCAGCCTTGTCTCCTTTTCATCTCCTCCTTGCACTGGATTCATTACCTGTCAGACAATGACACCCGCTCCTCTCAGGTATCAGCAGACAACATTTCCATACATCACCCTAGAGACCACTGAAACCAGAGCCTACATATGTGTACAAGGAGGGGGTTCTGGTCACCTGGCCAGGAAACCGAGCCCTGCCATAGTAATTAGCCGCCTGACCATCACTAGCCATACGGCCTAAGATGGTGGCCATATGTCAGCCTCACGTCATAGACCCTCAGTCTGTTATAGGAATAAACCAAGAGACGCGAGGAAAGTGGAAAAAACAGGAATGAAGGAATGAATAGTGCGATTATAAAGCGCTGCCAAACTGGTGTCCAGCCGGCGACATCACCCCCACGTCCTCCGCACCGCAAAACAACCCCCTGAGGAGGCCTCATACACAGAAGGCATACACCGGGCTGCTGTATCTAAGCCTATCCTGTGTGATACTGACTGCTGAGCTGTGTATCTAATCCTATCCTGTGTGATATTGACTGCTGAGCTGTGTATCTAAGCCTATCCTGTGTGATACTGACTGCTGAGCTGTGTATCTAAGCCTATCCTGTGTGATACTGACTGCAGAGCTGTGTATCTAAGCCTATCCTGTGTGATACTGACTACTGAGCTGTGTATCTAAGCCTATCCTGTGTGATACTGACTGCTGAGCTGTGTATCTAAGCCTATCCTGTGTGATACTGACTGCTGAGCTGTGTATCTAAGCCTATCCTGTGTGATACTGACTGCTGAGCTGTGTATCTAAGCCTATCCTGTGTGATACTGACTGCTGAGCTGTGTATCTAATCCTATCATGTTTGATACTGACTGCTGAGCTGTGTATCTAATCCTTTCATGTGTGATACTGACTGCTGAGCTGTGTATCTAAGCCTATCCTGTGTGATACTGACTGCTGAGCTGTGTATCTAAGCCTATCCTGTGTGATACTGACTGCTGAGCTGTGTATCTAAGCCTATCCTGTGTGATACTGACTGCTGAGCTGTGTATCTAATCCTATCATGTTTGATACTGACTGCTGAGCTGTGTATCTAATCCTATCCTGTGTGATACTGACTGCTGAGCTGTGTATCTAATCCTATCCTGTGTGATACTGACTGCAGAGCTGTGTATCTAATCCTATCCTGTGTGATACTGACTGCTGAGCTGTGTATCTAATCCTATCCTGTGTGATACTGACTGCAGAGCTGTGTATCTAATCCTATCCTGTGTGATACTGACTGCTGAGCTGTGTATCTAATCCTATCATTTGTGATACTGACTGCTGAGCTGTGTATCTAATCCTATCCTGTGTGATACTGTCTGCTGAGCTGTGTATCTAATCCTATCATTTGTGATACTGACTGCTGAGCTGTGTATCTAATCCTATCCTGTGTGATACTGACTGCTGATCTACTGTATCTAATCCTATCCTGTGTGATACCGCCTGCAGAGCTGTGTATCTAATCCTATCCCGTGTGATACTGTCTGCTGACCTACTGTATCTAATCCTATCCCGTGTGATACTGTCTGCTGAGCTACTGTATCTAATCCTATCCTGTGTGATGCTGAATGCCCCTGGAAGCTGTGTATCTAATCCTATCTTGTGTGATATTGTCTGCTGAGCTGTGTATCTAATCCTATCCTGTGTGATACTGACTGCTGAGCTACTGTATCTAATCCTGTCCTGTGTGATACTGACTGCTGAGCTGTGTATCTAATCCTATCCTCTGTGATACTGACTGCTGAGCTGTGTATCTAAGCCTATCCTGTGTGATACTGACTGCTGAGCTGTGTATCTAAGCCTATCCTGTGTGATACTGACTGCTGAGCTGTGTATCTAAGCCTATCCTGTGTGATACTGACTGCTGAGCTGTGTATCTAATCCTATCATGTTTGATACTGCCTGCTGAGCTGTGTATCTAATCCTTTCATGTGTGATACTGACTGCTGAGCTGTGTATCTAAGCCTATCCTGTGTGATACTGACTGCTGAGCTGTGTATCTAATCCTATCCTGTGTGATACTGACTGCAGAGCTGTGTATCTAATCCTATCCTGTGTGATACTGACTGCTGAGCTGTGTATCTAATCCTATCCTCTGTGATACTGACTGCTGAGCTGTGTATCTAATCCTATCCTGTGTGATACTGACTGCTGAGCTGTGTATCTAATCCTATCCTGTGTGATACTGACTGCAGAGCTGTGTATCTAATCCTATCATGTGTGATACTGACTGCTGAGCTGTGTATCTAATCCTATCATTTGTGATACTGACTGCTGAGCTGTGTATCTAATCCTATCCTGTGTGATACTGATTGCTGATCTACTGTATCTAATCCTATCCTGTGTGATACCGCCTGCAGAGCTGTGTATCTAATCCTATCCCGTGTGATACTGTCTGCTGACCTACTGTATCTAATCCTATCCCGTGTGATACTGTCTGCTGAGCTACTGTATCTAATCCTATCCTGTGTGATGCTGAATGCTAAGCTGTGTATCTAATCCTATCCTGTGTGATATTGTCTGCTGAGCTGAGTATCTAATCCTATCCTGTGTGATACTGACTGCTGAGCTACTGTATCTAATCCTGTCCCGTGTGATACTGTCTACTGAGCTGTGTATCTAATCCTATCCTGTGTGATACTGACTGCTGAGCTACTGTATCTAATCCTGTCCTGTGTGATACTGACTGCTGAGCTGTGTATCTAATCCTATCCTCTGTGATACTGACTGCTGAGCTGTGTATCTAATCCTATCCTGTGTGATACTGTCTGCTGAGCCGTGTATCTAATCCTCTCATGTGAGATACTGACTGCTGAGCCGTGTATCTAATCCTCTCATGTGAGATACTGTCTGTCTGTGTATCTAATACCCGCTCCATCTGTGGAGATGTCATCGATCTGCTTTGCTCTTCTCATTCATCGGCCTCGGTAGGTGACACTGATCTCCGTGTCTATTGTCGTGTGATGTAGATCTGATTACAGCCGCCATTCGGCTTCATTTCCAGCCCCACAATCTGCCGATGTTCTTGTTATTCTCTTTATTTACATTACCATAGGTGTAGATGACGTTACTCCTCAGTTATATTATATTCTATCGCTAGTGCACCCAAGAGCTGTGGTTATACAGTCAGATCACAAGGATTGGCTCATACCCTTCTACATAACAGGGATTGGCATGTCCTCCACCAAAGTGCAATATTTTCTAGATCAGAAAGATTGGCGCGGCCTCCTTTAGATCCTAGATACCAAGGATTGGCTCCTACCCCTCTACATCATACGGATTAGCACGTCCGCCTTTAGAGCGTGAGAATTGGCATGTTTTCCTCTAGATTGAAGCATTGGCATGTTCCCAATTAGCTTGTAAGCATTGGCATGTCCTCCGTTAGATTATAAATATTGGCACGACCTCTTCTAGATTGCAAGTATTGCGTGTTCTGCTTTAGATCGTAAGGATTGACATCTTCTATACTGCAAGAATTACTCTAGATTGTGAGGAATGGTGTGTCCTCCTCCAGATTGCAAAAATAGGTGGGGTCTCCTCTTGATCATAAGGAATGATGTGCCCTTCTCTAGCTTATAAGGATTGGCGTGTCCTCCTTTAGATCAGAAGAATTGGCGCGTCTTCCTTTAGATCACAGGAATTAGCGTGTCTTCTTTAGATCGTAAGAATTGGCGCGTCTTCCTTTAGATCATAAGAATTAGCGCGTCTTCCTTTAGATTGTAAGAATTAGCGCGTCTTCCTTTAGATCATAGGAATTGGCTCGTCTTCCTTTAGATTGTAAAAGTTGGCGCATCTTCCTTTAGATCGTAAGAATTAGCGCGACTTCTTTTAGATCACAGGAATTGGCGCATCTCCCTTTAGATCATAAGAATTGGCGCGTCTTCCTTTAGATCATAAGAATTGGTGCGTCTTCCTTTAGATCATAAGAATTGGCGCATCTTCCTTTTGATGATAAGAATTGGCGCGTCTTCCTTTAGATCATAGGAATTGGTGCATCCTCCTTTGGATTGTAAGAATTGGAGCATCTTCCTTTAGATCATAAGAATTGGCGCAACTTCTTTTAGATCATAGGAATTGGCGCGTCTTCTGTTAGATCGTAAGAATTAGCACGTCTTCCTTTAGATCGTAAGAATTAGCGCGTCTTCCTTTAGATCGTGAGGATTGGCGTTTCCTCCTATAGAGTACAAGAATTGGCATGTCACCCCTAGATGCCAAGGATTGGCTCCTACCCCTCTACATCATAAGGATTAACATGTCCACCTTTACGTAGAGCGTGAGAATTAGTATGTTTTCCTCTAGATTGAAGCATTGGCATGTTCCCAATTAGCTTGTAAGCATTGGCATGTCCTTCGTTAGATTATAAATATTGGCACGTCCTCTTCTAGATTGCAAGTATTGCGTGTCCTGCTTTAGATCGTAAGGATTGGCATCTTCTATACTGCAAGAATTACTCTAGATTGTGAGGAATGGTGTGTCCTCCTCCAGATTGCAAAGATAGGTGGGTTCTCCTCTTGATCATAAGGAATGATGTGCCCTTCTCTAGCTCATAAGGATTGGCGTGTCCTCTTTTAGATTGTAAGGAGTGGTCCATGCTCCTTTAGATTGTAAGGACTTGTGCATCTCCCTTTAGATTGTAAGGATTGGCGCATCCTACTTTTGGTCGTAAGAATTGGTGCGTCTTCTTTTAGATCGTAGGAATTGGCGCGTCTTCCTTTAGATTGTAAGAATTGGCGCGTCTTCCTTTAGATCGTAAGAATTGGCGCGTCTTCCTTTAGATCATAGGAATTGGAGTGTCTTCCTTTAGATTGTAAGAATTGGCGCGTCTTCCTTTAGATCATAGGAATTCGTGCGTCTTCCTTTAGATCGTAAGAATTGGTGTGTCTTCCTTTAGATCGTAAGAATTGGCGCGTCTTCCTTTAGATCGTAAGAATTGGCGCGTCTTCCTTTAGATCGTAAGAATTGGCGCATCTTCCTTTAGATCATAAGAATTGGCGCATCTTCCTTTAGATCGTAAGAATTGGCATGAATTCTTTTAGATCGTAAGAATTGGCGCGTCTTCCTTTAGATTGTAAGAATTGGCGCGTCTTCCGTTAGATCATAAGAATTGGCATGAATTCTTTTAGATCGTAAGAATTGCCGCGTCTTCCTTTAGATTGTAAGAATTGGCGTGTCTTCCTTTAAATCATAAGAATTGGCTCTTCTTCCTTTAGATCGTAAGAATTGGCATGAATTCTTTTAGATCGTAAGAATTGGCGCGTCTTCCTTTAGATTGTAAGAATTGGCATGACTTCTTTTAGATCGTAAGAATTGGCGCGTCCTCCTTTAGATTGTGAGGATTGGCGTTTCCTCCTCTAGAGTACAAGAATTGGCACGTCACCCCCTAGATGCCAAGGATTGGCTCCTACCCCTCTACATCATAAGGATTAGCATGTCCGCCTTTAGAGCGTGAGAATTGGTATGTTTTCCTCTAGATTGAAGCATGAAAGCATTAGCTTGTAAGCATTGGCATGTCCTCCGTTAGATTGTAAATATTGGCACGTCCTCTTCTAGATTGCAAGTATTGCGTGTCCTGCTTTAGATCGTAAGGATTGACATCTTCTATGCTGCAAGAATTACTCTAGATTGTGAGGAATGGTGTATCCTCCTCCAGATTGCAAAGATAGGTGGGTTCTCCTCTTGATCATAAGGAATGATGTGCCCTTCTCTAGCTCATAAGGATTTGCGTGTCCTCCTTTAGATCATAAGAATTGGCGCATCTTCCTTTAGATCATAAGAATTAGAGCGTCTTCCTTTAGATCATAGGAATTGGCGCTTCTTCCTTTAGATCGTAAGAAGTGGCGTGACTTCTTTTAGATCATAGGAATTGGTGCGTCTTCCTTTAGATCGTAAGAATTGGCGCGTCTTCCTTTAGATCATAGGAATTGGAGTGTCTTCCTTTAGATTGTAAGAATTGGCGCGTCTTCCTTTAGATCATAGGAATTCGTGCGTCTTCCTTTAGATCGTAAGAATTGGTGTGTCTTCCTTTAGATCGTAAGAATTGGCGCGTCTTCCTTTAGATCGTAAGAATTGGCGCGTCTTCCTTTAGATCGTAAGAATTGGCGCATCTTCCTTTAGTTCATAAGAATTGGCGCATCTTCCTTTAGATCGTAAGAATTGGCATGAATTCTTTTAGATCGTAAGAATTGCCGCGTCTTCCTTTAGATTGTAAGAATTGGCGTGTCTTCCTTTAGATCATAGGAATTGGCGCGTCTTCCTTTAAATCATAAGAATTGGCTCTTCTTCCTTTAGATCGTAAGAATTGGCGCTTCTTCCTTTAGATCGTAAGAATTGGCATGACTTCTTTTAGATCGTAAGAATTGGCGCGTCCTCCTTTAGATTGTGAGGATTGGCGTTTCCTCCTCTAGAGTACAAGAATTGGCACGTCACCCCCTAGATGCCAAGGATTGGCTCCTACCCCTCTACATCATAAGGATTAGCATGTCCGCCTTTAGAGCGTGAGAATTGGTATGTTTTCCTCTAGATTGAAGCATGAAAGCATTAGCTTGTAAGCATTGGCATGTCCTCCGTTAGATTGTAAATATTGGCACGTCCTCTTCTAGATTGCAAGTATTGCGTGTCCTGCTTTAGATCGTAAGGATTGACATCTTCTATGCTGCAAGAATTACTCTAGATTGTGAGGAATGGTGTGTCCTCCTCCAGATTGCAAAGATAGGTGGGTTCTCCTCTTGATCATAAGGAATGATGTGCCCTTCTCTAGCTCATAAGGATTGGCGTGTCCTCCTTTAGATCATAAGAATTGGCGCATCTTCCTTTAGATCATAAGAATTAGAGCGTCTTCCTTTAGATCATAGGAATTGGTGCGTCTTCCTTTAGATCGTAAGAATTGGCGCGTCTTCCTTTAGATCATAAGAATTGGTGCGTCTTCCTTTAGATCATAGGAATTGGCGCGTCCTCCTTTAGATTGTAAGAATTGGAGCATCTTCCTTTAGATCGTAAGAATTGGTGCAACTTCTTTTAGATTATAGGAATTGGCGCGTCTTCCGTTAGATCGTAAGAATTTTCGCGTCTTCCCTTAGATCATAAGAAATGGCGTGTCTTCCTTTAGATCGTAAGAATTAGTGCGTCCTCCTTTAGATCGTGAGGATTGGCGTTTCCTCCTATAGAGTACAAGAATTGGCACGTCACCCCTAGATGCCAAGGATTGGCTCCTACCCCTCTACATCATAAGGATTAGCATGTCCGCCTTTAGAGCGTGAGAATTGGCATGTTTTCCTCTAGATTGAAGCATTGGCATGTTCCCAATTAGCTTGTAAGCATTGGCATGTCCTCCGTTAGATTATAAATATTGGCACGACCTCTTCTAGATTGCAAGTATTGCATGTCCTGCTTTAGATCGTAAGGATTGACATCTTCTATACTGCAAGAATTACTCTAGATTGTGAGGAATGGTGTGTCCTCCTCCAGATTGCAAAGATAGGTGGGTTCTCCTCTTGATCATAAGGAATGATGTGCCCTTCTCTAGCTCATAAGGATTGGCGTGTCCTCTTTTAGATTGTAAGGAGTGGTCCATGCTCCTTTAGATCGTAAGGACTTGTGCATCTCCCTTTAGATTGTAAGGATTGGCGTATCCTACTTTTGGTTGTAAGAACTGGCAGGACATCCTTTAGATCAAGAGGATTGGTGTCCTCCTCTTTTAGATTTTAACAATTACACTGTGCGCAGAATTATTAGGCAAATGAGTATTTTGCTCACATCATCCTTTTTATACATGTTGTCCTACTCCAAGCTGTATAGGCTTGAAAGCCAACTACCAATTAAGTAAATCTGGTGATGTGCATCTCTGTAATGAGGAGGGGTTTGGTCTAATGATATCAACACCCTATATAAGGTGTGCTTAATTATTAGGCAACTTCCTTTCCTTTGGCAAAATGGGTCAGAAGAGAGATTTGACGGACTCTGAAAAGTCAAAAATTGTGAGATGTCTTGCAGAGGGATGCAGCAGTCTTGAAATTGCCAAACTTTTGAAGCGTGATCACCGAACAATCAAGCGTTTCGTGGCAAATAGCCAACAGGGTCGCAAGAAGCATGTTAAAAAAAAAAAGGCGTAAAATAACTGCTAATGAATTGAGGTAAATCAAGCGTGAAGCTGCCAAGATGCCATTAGCCACCAGTTTAGCCATATTTCAGAGCTGCAACGTTACTGGAGTATCAAAAAGCACAAGGTGTGCGATACTCAGGGACATGGCCAAGGTAAGGAAGGCTGAAAAACAAGAAACATAAGATAAAACGTCAAGACTGGGGCAAGAAATATCTTAAGACTGATTTTTGAAAGGTTTTATGGACTGATGAAATGAGAGTGACTCTTGATGGGCCAGATGGATGGGCCCGAGGCTGGATCAGTAAAGGCCAGAGCTCCACTACGACTCAGACGCCACAAGGTGGAGGTGGGTACTGGTATGGGCTGGTATCATCAAAGATGAACTCGGGTGGAGGATGGAGTGAAGCTAAACTCCCAGACCTACTGCCAGTTTCTGGAAGACACCTTCTTCAAGCAGTGGTACAGGAAAAAGTCGGTATCGTTCAAGAAAAACATGATTTTCATGCAGGACAATGCTCCATCACATGCATCCAAATACTCCACAGCGTGGCCGGCCAGTAAAGGTCTAAAAGAAGAAAAAATAATGACATGGCCCCCTTGTTCACCTGATCTGAACCCCATAGAGAACCTGTGGTCCCTCATAAGATGTGAGATCTACAGGGAGGGAAAACAGTAAGTCCACGTCTCTGAGCAGTGTCTGGGAGGCTGCGGTGGCCGCTGCACGCAATGGTGATCGTAAACAGATCAAGCAACTGACACAATCTATGGATGGAAGGCTTTAGAGTGTCATCGTAAAGAAAGGAGGCTATATTGGTCACTCATTTGTTTTTGGTTTTGTTTTTGAATGTCAGAAATGTTTATTTCTAAAGTTCTGTTGTTATATTGGTTTTTCTGGGGGAAAAAAAAAAGGGGGGGGGGTATTATTGGGTTTTTATTAAGTTGCCTAATAATTCTGCACAGTAATAGTTACCTGCACAAACAGATATCCTCCTAAGATAGCCAAATCTAAAAAAAAACCCACTCCAACTTCCAAAAATATTAAGCTTTGATATTTATGAGTCTTTTGGGTTGATTGAGAACATAGTTGTTGTTCAATAATAAAAATAATCATCTCAAATACAACTTGCCTAATAATTCTGCACACAGTGTAGTGTGTCCTCCTTTAGATCATAGGGATTGACACGACCTCCTTTAGATTGTAAGACTTGTCACGTCCTCTTTTACATCGTAACAATTGGTGTGTCCTCCATTAGATCATAAGAATTGGTACGTCCTCCCTTAGTTTGTAAGAATTGGCAAGTCTTCCTTTAGATCAAAGAGATTGGCGCGTCCTCCTTTAGAACGTAAGAATTGGTGTGTACTCCTTTGTACCGTAAGAATTGGCGACTCCACGTTTAGACCATAAGAATTGGCACATCTTCCTTTATACTGTAAGAATTAGAGGGTCCTCCTCTAGACCATAAGAATTGGCACATCCTCCTTTAGATTGTAAAAATTGGCGCATTCTCCTTTAGATCGTAAGAATTGGTGCGTCTTCTTTTAGATCGTAGGAATTGGCGTGTCCTCCTTTAGATCGTAGGAATTGGCGCGTCTTCCTTTAGATTGTAAGAATTGGCGCGTCTTCCTTTAGATCGTAAGAATTGGCGCGTCTTCCTTTAGATCATAGGAATTGGAGTGTCTTCCTTTAGATTGTAAGAATTGGCGCGTCTTCCTTTAGATCATAGGAATTGGTGCGTCTTCCTTTAGATCGTAAGAATTGGCGTGTCTTCCTTTAGATCGTAAGAATTGGTGCGTCTTCCTTTAGATCGTAAGAATTGGTGCGTCTTCCTTTAGATCGTAAGAATTGGTGCGTCTTCCTTTAGATCGTAAGAATTGGCGCGTCTTCCTTTAGATCGTAAGAATTGGCGCGTCTTCCTTTAGATCGTAAGAATTGGCGCGTCTTCCTTTAGATCGTAGGAATTGGCGCGTCTTCCTTTAGATCGTAAGAATTGGCGCGTCTTCCTTTAGATCGTAAGAATTGGCGCATCTTCCTTTAGATCGTAAGAATTGGCGCGTCTTCCTTTAGATCGTAAGAATTTGCGCGTCTTCCTTTAGATCGTAAGAATTGGCGCGTCTTCCTTTAGATCGTAAGAATTGGCGCGTCTTCCTTTAGATCGTAAGAATTGGCGCGTCTTCCTTTAGATCGTAAGAATTGGAGCGTCTTCCTTTAGATCGTAGGAATTGGCGCGTCTTCCTTTAGATCGTAAGAATTGGCGCGTCTTCCTTTAGATCGTAAGAATTGGCGCATCTTCCTTTAGATCGTAAGAATTGGCGCGTCTTCCTTTAGATCGTAAGAATTGATGCGTCTTCCTTTAGATCGTAGGAATTGGCGCATCTTCCTTTAGATCGTAGGAATTGGCGCATCTTCCTTTAGATCGTAAGAATTGGCGCGTCTTCCTTTAGATCGTAAGAACTGGCGTGTCTTCCTTTAGATCGTAAGCTTATTTGGTGGATATTATAGGAATTCTGGCATTAAAAAGATTCAAAATAGTTTTTTGTTGTCCATTTGGGACTTACTTGCACGAAATGACATTTTGCATTCTCGCCCCAACGAGCCGAACTAAACCAGATGTATCAAATGTGAGGTTTTAAAAAGTTGCAAAAATTCTTGTGCAATGCTTAATAAATTTGGTGCAAATTACAGACTTGAGATTTACCCCGGTGACAAATTTCCTCCATGGGGTTTGTCCTCGAGCCGTGTCCCTGGCACCATTATTACTACAAGGTTAGGGCTACACGGCGACGTGTCACGTGACTCACATGTAATGATAGTCAATGGGGTCACGTTGCAAACTGCGACCTTACACGACCCCGACGTGATGGTCGTAAAAAATCCCACCCTGTATTTTTGGCTGCAGGTCTCAGGACTTTGCTATTCTAGACCACGGTGTGAATCAGTCGTGACTCTCATGCGACGTGTCTGTGGTTGGGTTGCGTTATATGGCCAGCGTCTTGTAGATGGCGCTCTGGTGGCCATTGTTCGGCTTTGTCCTGGTAATTTGTCGCTCCTGTCGGGGCCCTGCTGACAAGGCCATTGTTCCCGGCTAGTAAATAATTAATATTTCATCTCCTGCCCGGTGTCTCCTCCATTAATAAGTGATGTGGTGTAGTCGTGGCTCAGTGCTGCCCTCTGCTGGCCCTGGACTGTATTACAGGTGACTACTGGAAAGTCCCATCTATGACTCAGACCTCCCTTATGAAAAGCTGCTGTCAGGGCGCACCTCCTCCTCCTCCTCCTCCTCCTGACACAGGCTTTCCAAACTTCCTGTTATCCCGAGGAAAGGAATGTCTTAAAGGTGTATGTGCGGTGTAAGTAAGAAGGAATGATCACTTACCTTCTGTACTAACCTTCTGCTGCCCTCAGGTATGAGCCTGCCTGCTGGCCTGCTGCATGGTGCGGGACACGCCTGCCGGTGTCAGCTGTGAGTTATCTGTGTATTGTGTGTGCGCTGTATACTCAGGGGAGATATAGAGTATATAGATATCTGCTAATACTACCCCGGAGGGCTGAGATACACCGCTCAGCAAACAGTATTATATGTGATAGGATTAGATACACCGCTCTGCAGACAGTATTATATGTGATAGGATTAGATACACCGCTCTGCAGACAGTATTATATGTGATAGGATTAGATACACCGCTCTGCAGACAGTATCATACCTCATAGGATTAGATACACCGCTCTGCAGACAGTATTATACGTGATAGGATTAGATACACCGCTCTGCAGACAGTATTATACGTGATAGGATTAGATACACCGCTCTGCAGACAGTATTATACGTGATAGGATTAGATACACCGCTCTGCAGACAGTATCATACCTCATAGGATTAGATACACCGCTCTGCAGACAGTATTATACGTGATAGGATTAGATACACCGCTCTGCAGACAGTATTATACGTGATAGGATTAGATACACCGCTCTGCAGACAGTATTATACGTGATAGGATTAGATACACCGCTCTGCAGACAGTATTATACGTGATAGGATTAGATACACCGCTCTGCAGACAGTATTATATGTGATAGGATTAGATACACCGCTCTGCAGACAGTATTATACGTGATAGGATTAGATACACCGCTCTGCAGACAGTATTATATGTGATAGGATTAGATACACCACTCTGCAGACAGTATCATACCTCATAGGATTAGATACACCGCTCTGCAGACAGTATTATATGTGATAGGATTAGATACACAGCTCTGCCGACAGTATCATACATCATAGGATTAGATACACAGCTCTGAAGACAGTATCACACATCATAGGATTAGATACACAGCTCTGAAGACAGTATCACACATCATAGGATTAGATACACAGCTCATCAGACAGTATCACACGGGATAGGATTAGATACACAGCTCAGCAAACAGTATTATATGTGATAGGATGAGATACACAGCTCTGCCGACAGTATCATACATCATAGGATTAGATACACAGCTTATCAGACAGTATCACACAGGATAGGATTAGATACACAACTCTGTAGGCAGTATTATATGTGATAGGATTAGATACACAGCTCTGCTGACAGTATCACACAGGACAGGATTAGATACACAGCTTAGTAGACTGTATTCCATATGAGAGCATTAGATACACAGCTCAGCAGACAGTATCACACATGATAGGCTTAGATACACAGCTCAGCAGACAGTATCACACATGATAGGATTAGATACACAGCTCAGCAGACAGTATCACACATGATAGGATTAGATACACAGCTCAGCAGACAATATCACACATGATAGGATTAGATACCCGGCTCAGCAGACAGTATCACACATGATAGGATTAGATACACAGCTCAGCAGACAGTATCACACATGATAGGATTAGATACACAGCTCAGCAGACAGTATCACACATGATAGGATTAGATACCCGGCTCAGCAGACAGTATCACACATGATAGGATTAGATACCCGGCTCAGCAGACAGTATCACACATGATAGGATTAGATACCCGGCTCAGCAGACAGTATCACACAGGATAGGATTAGATACCCGGCTCAGCAGACAGTATCACACATGATAGGATTAGATACACAGCTCAGCAGACAGTATCACACATGATAGGATTAGATACACAGCTCAGCAGACAGTATCACACATGATAGGATTAGATACCCGGCTCAGCAGACAGTATCACACATGATAGGATTAGATACCCGGCTCAGCAGACAGTATCACACATGATAGGATTAGATACCCGGCTCAGCAGACAGTATCACACAGGATAGGATTAGATACCCGGCTCAGCAGACAGTATCACACATGATAGGATGTTTAGCACAGCTCATGTTGCTGCATTTCCTCCTTGGTGGAGAGATAATGGATATTTGACCTCCGAGGAAGGAAGTGGCCAACAACTTCTAGATGTTCTGTTCGCTGACCTAAGACATCCTGGCAGAGGATTTTGGTTTCCAAGTGTTGTACAACAACCAAGGCTGAAAGTAGTTTTAGAGTTTCTGTGCAGGCGGGCGGCCATCTGTATCTAAGGTCCACAATCCAAGGCGGAGAGTTAGTATTGGACCTTCCTGTGCGGAGCGGGCGGCCATCTGTATACTAATGGTCCATCCTCTGCGGAGCGGGCGGCCATCTGTATACTAATGGTCCATCCTCTGCGGAGCGGGCGGCCATCTGTATACTAATGGTCCCTCTGCGGAGCGGGCAGCCATCTGTATACTAATGGTCCATCCTGTGCGGAGCGGGCGGCCATCTGTATACTAATGGTCCATCCTGTGCGGAGCGGGCGGCCATCTGTATAGTAATGGTCCATCCTCTGCGGAGCGGGCGGCCATCTGTATACTAATGGTCCATCCTCTGCGGAGCAGGCAGCCATCTGTATACTAATGGTCCATCCTGTGCGGAGCGGGCGGCCGTCTGTATACTAATGGTCCATCCCTCTGCGGAGCGGGCGGCCGTCTGTATACTAATGGTCCATCCTGTGCGGAGCGGGCGGCCGCTGTATACCAATGGCTATCCCGCGGAGCGGGGGGGGGTCTGTATACTAATGGTCCATCCTGTGCGGAGCGGGCGGCCATCTGTATACTAATGGTCCCTCCTCTGCGGAGCGGGCGGCCATCTGTATACTAATGGTCCATCCTCTGCGGAGCGGGCAGCCATCTGTATAGTAATGGTCCATCCCCCCCGGGGGGGGGGCAGCCGTCTGTATACTAATGGTCCATCCTGTGCGGAGCGGGCGGCCGTCTGTATACTAATGGTCTATCCTCTGCGGAGCGGGCGGCCGTCTGTATACTAATGGTCCATCCTGTGCGGAGCGGGCGGCCATCTGTATACTAATGGTCCCTCCTCTGCGGAGCGGGCGGCCCATCTGTATACCAATGGTCCATCCTCTGCGGAGCGGGCAGCCATCTGTATACAATGGTCCATCCCCGGGGGGGGCGGCGGCCGTCTGTATACTAATGGTCCATCCTCTGCGGAGCGGGCGGCCATCTGTATACTAATGGTCCATCCTCTGCGGAGCGGGCGGCCATCTGTATACTAATGGTCCATCCTCTGCGGAGCGGGCGGCCATCTGTATCCTAATGGTCCATCCTCTGCGGAGCGGGCGGCCATCTGTATACTAATGGTCCATCCTCTGCGGAGCGGGCGGCCATCTGTATACTAATGGTCCATCCTGTGCGGAGCGGGCGGCCATCTGTATACTAATGGTCCATCCCCTGCGGAGCGGGCGGCCATCTGTATACTAAGGTCCCCTCTGCGGAGCGGGCGGCCATCTGTATACTAATGGTCCCTCTGCGGAGCGGGGGCCCTCCCCTGATACTAATGCTCCATCCTCTGCGGAGCAAGCGACCATCTGTATACTAATGCTCCATCCTCTGCGGAGCGGGCGGCCATCTGTATACTAATGGTCCATCCTCTGCGGAGCGGGCAGCCATCTGTATACTAATGGTCCATCCTCTGCGGAGCGGGCGGCCATCTGTATACTAATGGTCCATCCTCTGCGGAGCGGGCGGCCATCTGTATACTAATGGTCCATCCTCTGCGGAGCGGGCGGCCATCTGTATACTAATGGTCCATCCTCTGCGGAGCGGGCGGCCATCTGTATACTAATGGTCCATCCTCTGCGGAGCGGGCGGCCATCTGTATACTAATGGTCCATCCTCTGCGGAGCGGCCGCGGCCATCTGTATACTAATGGTCCATCCTCTGGCGGAGGGGGGCCATCTGTATACTAATGGTCCATCCTCTGCGGAGCGGGCGGCCATCTGTATACTAATGGTCCATCCTCTGCGGAGCGGGCGGTGTTACTAATGGCCACCCGCGGAGCCATCTGTATACTAATGGTCCATCCTCTGCGGAGCGGGCGGCCATCTGTATACTAATGGTCCATCCTCTGCGGAGCGGGCGGCCATCTGTATACTAATGGTCCATCCTCTGCGGAGCGGGCGGCCCATCTGTATACTAATGGTCCATCCTCTGCGGAGCGGGCGGCCATCTGTATACTAATGGTCCATCCTCTGCGGAGCGGGCGGCCATCTGTATACTAATGGTCCATCCTCTGCGGAGCGGGCGGCCATCTGTATACTAATGGTCCATCCTCTGCGGGGGGGGGGGCCCCTCTGTATACTAATGGTCCATCCTCTGCGGAGCGGGCAGCCATCTGTATACTAATGCTCCATCCTCTGCGGAGCGGGCGGCCATCTGTATACTAATGGTCTATCCTCTGCGGAGCGGGCGGCCATCTGTATACTAATGGTCTATCCTCTGCGGAGCGGGCAGCCATCTGTATACTAATGCTCCATCCTCTGCGGAGCGGGCGGCCATCTGTATACTAATGGTCCCTCTGCGGAGCGGGCGGCCATCTGTATACTAATGGTCTATCCTCTGCGGAGCGGGCGGCCATCTGTATACTAATGGTCTATCCTCTGCGGAGCGGGAGACCGTCTGTATACTAATGGTCCCTCTGCGGAGTGGGCGGCCATCTGTATACTAAAGGTCCATCCTCTGCGGAGTGGGCGGCCATCTGTATACCAAAGGTCCATCATTGTCGTCTTGGCTTTTTATTGCCCTAGTCTGGAGGTGATGTAGGTTGAAGAGCTCCCCATTGGGTCTCATTGCGGAGGGCAGCCACTGTCACTGGGTCATGTAGGAGATTCAAGATAGTGATGAATTTTCTTAGGGCATCAGAGTCTCAGTAGGATCTTCTGGTCAAAGTCCATTTCTTTTGGACTTGCCAGGCTACACATATGTCAGTCGTACCATGGGATGGTCTGAAGTTACGTAAGACTCATGAAAGATTTATTTGAGAGTAGAAGCTGATGATTTCGGAGCACATGACTGAGAGCAATGTGATGTCCATGCTGCCCCAGTAGTTTCCTAACCACGCTTTCTTGTTGATAATCTTGGATTTCTGAGGAGATATCAGCAGATCACAGATGGTATGGTAGATACAAGACACGCATGGTGGGATTAGGTCTACCGACTCACCAGACTGTATGAAACATGATAGGCTTAGATACCTTGGTTTTAATGATATTGGGGTTTACAGTGCAATTTATTAGGCGTGACCCTCAAAATTTTTCTCCCCCAGCCTCCCGATGCTGGATTCTGTGTTGCCCGGTATGAGGACTGGTTCATTCATTCCTAGGCGTCACATCTGAAACATCAAAGTATGGGCCGGGGCTGCGGTCAGACCTGTTTGTCGTGACTTTCTCATGTATTATACATTCCTTACAAAATTCTTAGAACTTTCTAGTGACAGTACGTGTTATGTGACCAGCCCTCAAGCTGACACTAACCAGGGATCTGCTGTGTGCTAGGTCTTAGAGTAGCATCTCATTATTAGTGGGGTTCAGGCGTCTTCTAGATTTAATGGGTTGGTTGCAGCTGGTGTGTGGTGGAATCGTCTTGTGATGTCACCAGTTAGTGGCCGTTGGCTGCACTGCGTATCTCCAGATTTATGAGGTCTGACTAGTATTGATGACTGGAGGAGACTTGGGGTTTGTGGGCGGCTGATATACTGTGTGTGATACTGTCTTACTAGAGAAGGGTTAATAAAATGCCTTGTACCACGGTGTTGGCAGCCTGAGGTGGGAGGTAAGGGTCACTCCTCTCGGCAATACACTGGGGGGGTTGTTATGGTGCCAAGACACGAGGGCGTGGTAGAACTGGTACACAACTACATCTGTGTGAGTGAGCAAAGTCAGAGCAACGCAAGCCTGTGTGAGAGCTGGTAATGTCCTCCGCCTCATGACTGTCACCCGGTGCCCTTTCCTCCATATCTCTGCTCCCTTCCTCTCCGTTGTCTTCCTCTCACTATTGCTGTGTCTTTTCCTCTCTATTGCTCGCTCACTATCACTGAACCCATTTCATTATTGCTTCTTGCTATCACTTAGTCGCTTCCTCATCATCACTGGGTCCCTTCTTTGCCACCGCCGGGTCCCTTCCTTACTTTTTTGGCTTGGACCTTTTCGACTCTCTCTCCCCGTGTCCCCTTAGGTCTACCTCTTTATTTTTTAACCGTTATTGCATGTGCCCCTACATTCATGACACCCTGAGGTCCTCTATCGTTGTCCCCCGGGGGTTTTGTCCTCCACAGCACAAGATGGCGTCTTCACAGACCGAAGTTGAACGTGCCATCGTGACCATAGTGAAATGCTTCTTTGACCATGCAGGAGAGGAAGGCAAGAAGGAGACTCTGAGTGTCAACGAATTCGTCAGTCTGTCTACCAAGCAGCTGCCAAACCTGATGAAGGTAAGTCTTGACAATGTCCAGAAAATCGGGGGTGGGGGGGGATCGTTGTGAAGGTTGTCAGTCCAGTTGGGGAGGAGAATCCCAGATCTTCAAGATCAAGGCTATAGACTTATAATTTTTTTTATAGAAATGTTGTTGACCTCAGACATGATTGTGTGGGTGGATCTTGAGCAAGATTTCTCAAAAAATTTTCCATTTGCTTAGGATGTCTCCTTAGAGGACAAGATGAAGGAGTTGGATATTAACCAGGACGAGGAGCTGAAGTTTAATGAGTACTGGCGGCTGATGGGCGAGCTGAGCAAGCAGATAAAGAGAGAGATGAAACCTAAGAAGTAGCGAGTAGCATCCAGTGTGCAGGGCTCCTATGTGCATCCAGTGTGCAGGGCTCCTATGTGCATGCAGTGTGCAGGGCTCCTATGTGCATCCAGTGTGCAGGGCTCCTATGTGCATCCAGTGTGCAGGGCTCCGGCCCGGGCGGGCCATGTGCATGCAGTGTGCAGGGCTCCTATGTGCATCCAGTGTGCAGGGCTCCTATGTGCATCCAGTGTGCAGGGCTCCTATGCGCATCCAGTGTGCAGGGCTTTCATTTATTTCCTATGACAATAAAGAGACTGGGATTCTAAGTGGTCTGGTTATTTTTTAGTCGATGTTCTGCGCAGCCCGCTGCCTCCAGCACTCCGGTGGTTTCTGACGGTCTATGTATACTTGTCCTGCAGGGATGACGCACAATACATGCACTATACAATCACCGCTGAGGCCAGTGATGGACTGCAGTGGTCACATGTGCATTTACGGCACATCATCGATGCGGAGAAGTAAACACAGGTGGGCAGTGACCTATGGAGCGGTATTGATGGAGCGCCAGGAGGACTATTATTTTATAACACCGTATTCCCTGCTATTAGTAAAATCCTCATTTTAAGGGATATTCCAATTACTTTTTTAAAAAGTAATCCAGTGGAGAGTCTCCATTCAGGGCCCCGGACTTCGTTGACCTACTGTCCACATGTGAGTATCAGCCAATCCATGGCTCTGTTCCATCGGACCATCACGGATTGGCCTCATCGCTCACGTGTGGGCCAAAAGTCAGGAATACCGGCCCAAATGGAGACTCTCTGCTGGATCCTTGGCTGAATGGAGAGGAGAATATGGAGAGTTTGTTATTTTAAGCCTCTTCATGGGTTCACAAAATGAGTTGGCGCACATCATTAAAGAATTGGCGCCGCTCCATTGATTCCGGCACAGTTGGAATTTTTTTCTCCAGCACTCACCATTGCTGAGCAATCGGTCTGTTTAATTTCAGCACCCAATATGCTAATTAGTCCTTCTACTGTCAGGTGGGAGGTCTTGGGCTGGAGCACATAGTCTGAGACTGCCCACCTGACAGTAGAGAGCTTAATTAGCATATTGGGAGGTGCAACTAACAGAAATGATTGCTCAGGAACGGTGGGGGCTAGAGGAAAAAATTCCAACTGTGTCGGAATCAGTAGAGGGGGGACTATTGAAGAATGTAAAAGATGGAGTTGGGGGAGATGGTGGAAGGTCCTCTTTAACCACTTCTGGACCAACCATTGGGTTTTTATAGCCGGAGAGTGGTTGTCTAGATCTGCAAGGTCGTACCAGTAGGTCCAAGCAGTTTTGGGGAGCCGGCTGTAACTATAGCCGGAGCTCCCCTAGAGAAGGCAGGGAAGGTTGATTACCTTCCCTACTTTCCCAATTGCTGTGTATTGATGCAGCGCCCCCCCCTCTAATTTCGGCGGTCACGTGATCTGCCCGGATCAGAGTCTGTTAGAGCTGCTGGTTCCTACACGATCCAGATCAGCTCTATAGTATCGGCCATGAGGCTGTATTCCTCCTGCAACTGGGGCCAAATGTACCATCCCCAGTTACAGGGAAAATCAGCCTTCCCCACAAAAAAAAAAAAAAAAAAAAAAAAAGATCAGATGTCCCCAATTCTGCAGACACAATTAAATAATAAAAAAAAAAATACGCCAATAACACGCCCTTATTACAGGTTCTAGCCCCACCCCATAACGGAGAGTAAAAACTATTTTAGTAGCACTTTGTGTTATTGAATAAAAAAAAAAATGAAAAAAGTGAAAAACAGACCCGTTTTCCCTCCTCTTTTGTCTATATTTTCCAGGATATAAAAAAAAATTAAAACACATACAAAAATAACATAAAAATAAAGACCAAAAAAAGACGCAGAAATTAGTTGAATAGCCCAAATGATAAAAATGTTACAGCCCCCAAAACCGCACATACAAAGAACCCGAAAATGTTTCTGGTCCTGAACCAGAAATAGGCCCGGTACTGAAGTGGTTAAGGCAGGTTTCACATTATCGAATTAGGTCTGTGAGATACAAACCAGTTGTCGACCACGATTCCCAGACCGAACCCTGAGCTGTGACATGGACTCCTGGCATCATAGTGATCTATAATCCTCCAATATGCCGGGGGTCCAGGCTTCACCGCCACTCTACTGTCCTGTACGGAAAGCATGAGTACAATAGGGAACAGTAGAGCCATGGGGTAGCGGTGACTCCTAGTATAATAGATCACTATGACGTCAGGAGTCCGGGATCTGTTCAGGAAATATGGCTGGCATTCATTCCGTCTCTCACGGACTGAGTCCGCACATGTGAAGCCGAGGTAATGTTTCTGTGGGAGTCCAACAACCAGCACCCCCACGACCATCTGTTTGGGGCGGCTTCCAACTCTGGATCTATATAGTGGGCAGAGAAAGTAATATAAACTAGAGAAGAGAAAAACACGCAGCGCCTCATACCCAAACGCCTCAAAAAGTTGAAAAACATGGGTAGTTTTGTCAAGGCCAAAAATCTCACTTGGTTTGAATGTGGACGGGATAAAAAAATCCTTTAGAAGTCTCATCTGCCCAGTTGTTCAGTAAGCCAGGGCCGTAGATCTTGGCTTCTCTGCGCATGCGCCCCAGGTCTGGTTTCAATGAACAACTGTCCTGGTGCCGGGACTACCAGAAGAAGGTAAAGTATAGGGTTTTTTTTCATTCTGGGCATTGACAGTGCTAGATGAGGGATATTTGGGACACTAAACACCGATCCATAAGGACCTCCTGGTGGTTTAGTCTTAGACTCAACATTTGTATTAAAAGGAGGCCCAAGACTAAAAAAAATTTACCTCATCATCATTGCGCTCAATGGACAAAGTATTGGTGCAGGCGGGAAAGCTCATTGTCCCCAAGTCAGTAGGTTGGTAACGGGTAGTCCTGATCCAGCATATGCCAAGTTAATATGCCCGTTTGGCTGAAATTATGGATGTAAGTCCACAGGTAGCATCACTACAGCAGGGGATACTCCGAGCCACTGAGATGAATAACTGTTCTAGGAATATTGGGGATAGGAGTGCAACAGAGGACAGACATATACCGGTGGTAGGGGATTCTATTAGTGGGTGGACATATAGGCTCATTGGCCATGCAGACCATGAATCAAAAATATTGCGTTGTCTTCTGGGTTGTTATATTGTGGATCGGATCGACAGATTGCTGGTGGGTCTGGGGAAATGGAAGGTCCTTAAAAATTAATATAGGAATCTAGTTATCATGTTCCATTCCAGAATTGTGCCACTAAAATACATCTTATTCTGCAAAACTCGAGCTCTCATACAGCTCTTTCAATGGAAGAAAATGCTACAGGGGTTGTTGTCCGAGACTCGATATTGATGGCAGCTCCGCTCCTTTTCACCAGGACAGGCCATGAATATCAAGTCTTGGACAACACCTTCAAGATTTATGGGAGACAGGAATGAAAAACAAAAATACCAGAACTTTCTGTGGCTGTAAGAGGTTAATGCCTACCCAGGTGTGGATTGAATAGGGTGTGCTCTAATCTGCATAAGATAAGAGCTAGTGCCTTTTGAAGCTATATCTGTAAAAAAAGGTGTCAGAGGTGGGAGTTTACTCCAGTGAGTCCTTGGGAGCACATCACCACAGACGTGCAAGACAGAAGTCCGGGGCTTCAAAGACAGTACAACTGGGAGAAGGTAAGTGAGAGAACTAGCAGAATTGATCTTCTTTACTTAATTTTTTTTTTTTTTAACAGATATCTTCCTTGCTTAAACCCCCCCCCCCAAAAAAAAAAAAAAAAAAAAAAAAAACTGCTAATTTGTTGTGTTTAGTCTTACTGATGCAGGTTGTAATGTTTGTACTTTGGATATTGTTAGTTGTAAAGCAGTGCAATGTATCAGCCAAATCTGGCAAAGGCTTCCTGCGCTGTTTGTTTGAGCCAAGTGTGAATACTTGTGGGGTTGGGCGAGATTACTGTCGGCCAAACACTCAACAGCTATGTCAAGTGTCAGCCAAATTCTCAACAGGGTCTGTTCTATGTAAACAGGTTTTCCCACAAAGCAGGTTATTGAATATCCATAAGATAGTGGATAACTGGCAGATCAGTGGGGGTCCGATCGCTGAGGCCCCCTCTTTTCAGGGGAAAAAAACCCTTTAACATAGGAAAAGAACTAACACCAAAACTGACCATACAAAGTAGATGTAAATTGGCCAAACCATCTAATGTGTATGGTGGTGTCCTGACTCTCCTCTACTGGCAGATATTTGGGTGTGGGGGGACAGCAGTTGGCTATCATACCCAGGACCCACGCCGATCAGCGAAATACCCATTATCCTGTGTATGCTGAGTAGATAGAAGTGGCGGTGGAGGACACGGTACAGGAGTCTTACCTAGAGCTGGAGACTTTTTGGGTTAATGTGCAAGTGAAGGAGGGATCGGTTACTGGAATCGGTGTGGTATCTAAGCCCTCGGGGCAAACTGAGGAAAATGATAACCTGATGGTTGATGAAATTTCTCAAGGGCATTTTGTAATTATGGGTTACTTTACCCAATGGTAGTCGTATCGTCCTGGGGGTATTTACATGCAATAACAGGGATTAGAGACGCCTAAATCTGAAAAACATCTTGTTTAGTCGCCAACCAGAGGAGATTTGGAGATAAAGAAATCTCTGTTGGACGAGACCTCAAGTAACTTAATAGTGCGCTAGCAAATAGTGGGAGTGCTCATAAGGTGCCCAGACACCTTCAGTAGCTGTCAGTCAAGCAACCTTTTGGCAGAGAGTTATTCCTTCCCAAGAAATTCATTTTAGGTTGGGCTAGGTGTGCGTGTTCTCAGTAAACAAAGGTAGCTTTTCCCATTAAGCTCAAAGGTTCAGACACGTTCATATTCAGCATACCCAAACATCTACTTTACAAATATCACCTAAAAATCTAAACACACATAAGATGGTCAACTGGACCTGCCACAGTTCAATGTGCATGACCATCCTTACAAATGGAGGTTTGGTGTCGGAGGTTAGGCCACCATCACAGGCCACCATTGATTGTCGCCCAAATCTGGAGGCAACCGGGTTGAAAAATCAGTGGGGTTCACTCAAGACTGCTCCGGTGCATGCACACTGCACTTGGTGAAGCAAAAGTCAATATAATCCAGCACTTCCTTTATTTCCTTCTTTCAATTATAGAGAAATCTTCTGTGCACATCTCAGGACATCAGACATGTCTCTCCTCCTCCTCTGTACTGTCTTGTGAGTGACTGTAAGACAACTGGCCGGAGCAGGAGCCTCCCTGCTGTGTAAAAAATACACCAATAAACTCCACCCCTCAAGCCAGAAATGTTCTCTGCGCATTTCAGTACATCAGTCGTGTCCCTTCTCCTCCTCCTTCTTGTCATTTGTCTGGATGTAAGACGACTGGATGGAGCAAGGAGAAACACATTGGTAAACTCCTCTCTAACTAGGCTGGTGGCATCTAGAGAGGTGGAATTTAACATCTCCTGCTCCAGCCAGTTGTCTTTCTATGGTTTTCATTTATTCCTAGGATTTTATTTTATGTTTCTTCTTCCAACACATGTTAAAGTAAAGTGAAGACAGAAGGAAGTGAGCGATGACATAATACATAAAAGCTGTACTAGAATGTACTGCACCCCAAGAGCTTACACTCTATAGCCTAGACCAAGGCTCAGCACAGCAACAGGAACCAAATAACTGGGTGACTAAACTTCCATCTCAATGTCATTCTTGTCCATGACTTTTTATGTGCAAAGATGATTCTCTCCGATGGATAGGACATAAGGCTGAAGAGTAGAGCGATCTGCAGTAACCCAGCTGTGAGGAGGTGGAGAAGGTGGAGGAAGTGGAGGAGGATGTGCCTCACATAGCTCAGACTTATTTGTTCTATAAACCCATATATCATACTTTGCTTTACCATATTCAGCCACCATATCATATTATACTTTACCATATTCACCCGCCATATCATACTTTACCATAATCACCCGCCATATCAAACTTTACCATAATCACCCACCATATCATACTTTACCATAATCACCCGCCATATCATACTTTACCATATTCAGCCGCCATATCATACTTTAGCATATTCAGCCGCCATATCATACTTTACCATATTCAGCCGCCATATCATACTTTACCATATTCAGCCACCATATCATACTTTACCATAATCACCCGCCATATCATACTTTACCATAATCACCCGCCATATCATACTTTACCATATTCAGCCGCCATATCATACTTTAGCACAGCCCCCCATACTTTACCATATTCACCCGCCATATCATACTTTACCATATTCAGCCGCCATATCATACTTTAGCATGTTCAGCCGCCATATCATACTTTAGCATGTTCCCCTGTTCAGCCGCCATATCATACTTTAGCATATTCAGCCGCCATATCATACTTTACCATATTCAGCCACCATATCATACTTTCTTTAGCGTATTTAGCCGCCATATCATACTTTAGCATGTTCAGCCGCCATATCATACTTTACATTTGCACTCGCTTCTAGGTACAGAAATGAATTGCAGAGACCATTGCTGCTCCATGACTAGGCTAGCTCACAGCCCGGGCACTAGGATGCCATACCTCATGCTTTCCGCCTTAGGGCCTCATGGTCCATGAGATAGAGGGACTACATGGATCAGCAGTGTTTTAAATATCAGAGAGAACGCTGTGCCGAGTAAATATGCCTGACGTGCCGCCCCCGGCAGAGCTGCCAGATGTAGCTGAGCCTGTGTCTAGACCAATCTCACTCACAAACTGACCATTCTCTCTATCAAGGTGAACTAAGCGCAGAAATGGCGTCAACCTACACCGAACTAGAGTCAGCTCTGGAGATTTTAGTCCATACATTTTATGACTACAGCAAGAAGCACGGAAAGCCTGACAAGATCAACTATAAGGAATTTCGTGAGATGCTGGTGCAGGAGCTGCCACACATCATGACTGTAAGAAACAACATTATACCTACTGTAATACTGCCCCCTATGTACAAGAATATAACTACTATAATACTGCCCCTATGTACAAGAATATAACTACTATAATACTGCTCCTATGTACAAGAATATAACTACTATAATACTGCTCCTATGTACAAGAATATAACTACTATAATACTGCTCCTATGTACAAGAATATAACTACTATAATACTGCCCCCTATGTACAAGAATATAACTACTATAATACTGCTCCTATGTACAAGAATATAACTACTATAATACTGCTCCTATGTACAAGAATATAACTACTATAATACTGCCCCCTATGTACAAGAATATAACTACTATAATACTACCTCCTATGTACAAGAATATAACTACTATAATACTGCCCCCTATGTACAAGAATATAACAACTATAATACTACTCCTATGTACAAGAATATAACTACTATAATACTACCTCCTATGTACAAGAATATAACTACTATAATACTACTCCTATGTACAAGAATATAACTACTATAATACTGCTCCTATGTACAAGAATATAACTACTATAATACTGCTCCTATGTACAAGAATATAACTACTATAATACTACTCCTATGTACAAGAATATAACTACTATAATACTGCTCCTATGTACAAGAATATAACTACTATAATACTGCTCCTATGTACAAGAATATAACTACTATAATACTGCTCCTATGTACAAGAATATAACTACTATAATACTACTCCTATGTACAAGAATATAACTACTATAATACTACTCCTATGTACAAGAATATAACTACTATAATACTCCTCCTATGTACAAGAATATAACTACTATAATACTGCTCCTATGTACAAGAATATAACTACTATAATACTACTCCTATGTACAAGAATATAACTACTATAATACTGCCTCCTATGTACAAGAATATAACTACTATAATACTGCCCCTATGTACAAGAATATAACTACTATAATACTGCCTCCTATGTACAAGAATATAACTACTATAATACTGCTCCTATGTACAAGAATATAACTACTATAATACTGCCTCCTATGTACAAGAATATAACTACTATAATACTGCTCCTATGTACAAGAATATAACTACTATAATACTGCCCCCCTATGTACAAGAATATAACTACTATAATACTGCTCCTATGTACAAGAATATAACTACTATAATACTACCTCCTATGTACAAGAATATAACTACTATAATACTGCCCCCTATGTACAAGAATATAACTACTATAATACTACCTCCTATGTACAAGAATATAACTACTATAATACTGCTCCTATGTACAAGAAATAACCTACTATAATACTGCTCCTATGTACAAGAATATAACTACTATAATACTGCTCCTATGTACAAGAATATAACTACTATAATACTGCTCCTATGTACAAGAATATAACTACTATAATACTGCTCCTATGTACAAGAATATAACTACTATAATACTGCTCCTATGTACAAGAATATAACTACTATAATACTGCCTCCTATGTACAAGAATATAACTACTATAATACTGCTCCTATGTACAAGAATATAACTACTATAATACTGCTCCTATGTACAAGAATATAACTACTATAATACTAGCTCCTATGTACAAGAATATAACTACTATAATACTGCTCCTATGTACAAGAATATAACTACTATAATACTCCTCCTATGTACAAGAATATAACTACTATAATACTACCTCCTATGTACAAGAATATAACTACTATAATACTGCTCCTATGTACAAGAATATAACTACTATAATACTCCTCCTATGTACAAGAATATAACTACTATAATACTACCTCCTATGTACAAGAATATAACTACTATAATACTACTCCTATGTACAAGAATATAACTACTATAATACTGCTCCTATGTACAAGAATATAACTACTATAATACTGCTCCTATGTACAAGAATATAACTACTATAATACTACTCCTATGTACAAGAATATAACTACTATAATACTGCCCCTATGTACAAGAATATAACTACTATAATACTGCTCCTATGTACAAGAATATAACTACTATAATACTGCTCCTATGTACAAGAATATAACTACTATAATACTACCTCCTATGTACAAGAATATAACTACTATAATACTACCTCCTATGTACAAGAATATAACTACTATAATACTACCTCCTATGTACAAGAATATAACTACTATAATACTGCCCCTATGTGCAAGAATATAACTACTATAATACTACTCCTATGTACAAGAATATAACTACTATAATACTGCTCCTATGTACAAGAATATAACTACTATAATACTGTCCCCTATGTACAAGAATATAACTACTATAATACTGCTCCTATGTACAAGAATATAACTACTATAATACTGCTCCTATGTACAAGAATATAACTACTATAATACTACCTCCTATGTACAAGAATATAACTACTATAATACTGCTCCCTATGTACAAGAATATAACTACTATAATACTGCTCCCTATGTACAAGAATATAACTACTATAATACTGCTCCTATGTACAAGAATATAACTACTATAATACTGCTCCTATGTACAAGAATATAACTACTATAATACTGCTCCTATGTACAAGAATATAACTACTATAATACTACCTCCTATGTACAAGAATATAACTACTATAATACTGCTCCTATGTACAAGAATACTATAATACTGCTCCTATGTACAAGAATATAACTACTATAATACTGCTCCTATGTACAAGAATATAACTACTATAATACTGCTCCTATGTACAAGAATATAACTACTATAATACTGCTCCTATGTACAAGAATATAACTACTATAATACTGCTCCTATGTACAAGAATATAACTACTATAATACTGCCCCCTATGTACAAGGATATAACTACTATAATACTGCTCCTATGTACAAGAATATAACTACTATAATACTGCTCCTATGTACAAGAATATAACTACTATAATACTACCTCCTATGTACAAGACTATAACTACTATAATACTACTCCTATGTACAAGAATATAACTACTATAATACTGCCCTATGTACAAGAATATAACTACTATAATACTGCTCCTATGTACAAGAATATAACTACTATAATACTGCCCTATGTACAAGAATATAACTACTATAATACTACTCCTATGTACAAGAATATAACTACTATAATACTGCTCCTATGTACAAGAATATAACTACTATAATACTACCTCCTATGTACAAGAATATAACAACTATAATACTACCTCCTATGTACAAGAATATAACTACTATAATACTACCTCCTATGTACAAGAATATAACTACTATAATACTACTCCTATGTTCAAGAATATAACTACTATAATACTGCTCCTATGTACAAGAATATAACTACTATAATACTGCTATGTACAAGAATATAACTACTATAATACTACTCCTATGTACAAGAATATAACTACTATAATACTGCCCCTATGTACAAGAATATAACTACTATAATACTGCTCCTATGTACAAGAATATAACTACTATAATACTGCTCCTATGTACAAGAATATAACTACTATAATACTACCTCCTATGTACAAGAATATAACTACTATAATACTACCTCCTATGTACAAGAATATAACTACTATAATACTACCTCCTATGTACAAGAATATAACTACTATAATACTGCTCCTATGTGCAAGAATATAACTACTATAATACTACTCCTATGTACAAGAATATAACTACTATAATACTGCTATGTACAAGAATATAACTACTATAATACTGTCCCTCCTATGTACAAGAATATAACTACTATAATACTGCTCCTATGTACAAGAATATAACTACTATAATACTGCTCCTATGTACAAGAATATAACTACTATAATACTACCTCCTATGTACAACAATATAACTACTATAATACTGCTCCCTATGTACAAGAATATAACTACTATAATACTGCTCCCTATGTACAAGAATATAACTACTATAATACTGCTCCTATGTACAAGAAAATAACTACTATAATACTGCTCCTATGTACAAGAATATAACTACTATAATACTCCCCAATGTACAAGAATATAACTACTATAATATTACCTCCTATATACAAGAATATAACTACTATAATACTGCTCCTATGTACAAGAACTACTATAATACTGCTCCTATGTACAAGAATATAACTACTATAATACTGCTCCTATGTACAAGAATATAACTTCTATAATACTGCTCCTATGTACAAGAATATAACTACTATAATACTGCTCCTATGTACAAGAATATAACTACTATAATACTGCTCCTATGTACAAGAATATAACTACTATAATACTGCCCCCTATGTACAAGAATATAACTACTATAATACTGCTCCTATGTACAAGAATATAACTACTATAATACTGCTATGTACAAGAATATAACTACTATAATACTGCTCCTATGTACAAGAATATAACTACTATAATACTACTCCTATGTACAAGAATATAACAACTATAATACTACCTCCTATGTACAAGAATATAACTACTATAATACTACCTCCTATGTACAAGAATATAACTACTATAATACTACTCCTATGTACAAGAATATAACAACTATAATACTACCTCCTATGTACAAGAATATAACTACTATAATACTACCTCCTATGTACAAGAATATAACTACTATAATACTACTCCTATGTACAAGAATATAACTACTATAATACTGCTCCTATGTACAAGAATATAACTACTATAATACTGCTATGTACAAGAATATAACTACTATAATACTACTCCTATGTACAAGAATATAACTACTATAATACTGCCCCTATGTACAAGAATATAACTACTATAATACTGCTCCTATGTACAAGAATATAACTACTATAATACTGCTCCTATGTACAAGAATATAACTACTATAATACTACCTCCTATGTACAAGAATATAACTACTATAATACTACCTCCTATGTACAAGAATATAACTACTATAATACTACCTCCTATGTACAAGAATATAACTACTATAATACTGCTCCTATGTGCAAGAATATAACTACTATAATACTACTCCTATGTACAAGAATATAACTACTATAATACTGCTATGTACAAGAATATAACTACTATAATACTGTCCCCTATGTACAAGAATATAACTACTATAATACTGCTCCTATGTACAAGAATATAACTACTATAATACTGCTCCTATGTACAAGAATATAACTACTATAATACTACCTCCTATGTACAACAATATAACTACTATAATACTGCTCCCTATGTACAAGAATATAACTACTATAATACTGCTCCCTATGTACAAGAATATAACTACTATAATACTGCTCCTATGTACAAGAAAATAACTACTATAATACTGCTCCTATGTACAAGAATATAACTACTATAATACTGCCCCTATGTACAAGAATATAACTACTATAATACTACCTCCTATATACAAGAATATAACTACTATAATACTGCTCCTATGTACAAGAATACTATAATACTGCTCCTATGTATAAGAATATAACTACTATAATACTGCTCCTATGTACAAGAATATAACTTCTATAATACTGCTCCTATGTACAAGAATATAACTACTATAATACTGCTCCTATGTACAAGAATATAACTACTATAATACTGCTCCTATGTACAAGAATATAACTACTATAATACTGCCCCCTATGTACAAGGATATAACTACTATAATACTGCTCCTATGTACAAGAATATAACTACTATAATACTGCTCCTATGTACAAGAATATAACTACTATAATACTACCTCCTATGTACAAGACTATAACTATTATAATACTACTCCTATGTACAAGAATATAACTACTATAATACTGCCTATGTACAAGAATATAACTACTATAATACTGCTCCTATGTACAAGAATATAACTACTATAATACTGCTATGTACAAGAATATAACTACTATAATACTACTCCTATGTACAAGAATATAACTACTATAATACTGCTCCTATGTACAAGAATATAACTACTATAATACTGCTCCTATGTACAAGAATATAACTACTATAATACTGCTCCTATGTATAAGAATATAACTACTATAATACTGCTCCTATGTACAAGAATATAACTACTATAATACTGCTCCTATGTACAAGAATATAACTACTATAATACTGCTCCTATGTATAAGAATATAACTACTATAATACTGCTCCTATGTACAAGAATATAACTACTATAATACTGCTCCTATGTACAAGAATATAACTACTATAATACTGCTCCTATGTATAAGAATATAACTACTATAATACTGCTCCTATGTACAATAATATAACTACTATAATACTGCTCCTATGTACAAGAATATAACTACTATAATACTACCTCCTATGTACAAGAATATAACTACTATAATACTGCTCCTATGTATAAGAATATAACTACTATAATACTGCTCCTATGTACAAGAATATAACTACTATAATACTGCTCCTATGTACAAGAATATAACTACTATAATACTGCTCCTATGTACAAGAATATAACTACTATAATACTGCTCCTATGTACAAGATTATAACTACTATAATACTGCTCCTATGTATAAGAATATAACTACTATAATACTGCTCCTATGTACAAGAATATAACTACTATAATACTACTCCTATGTACAAGATTATAACTACTATAATACTACCTCCTATGTACAAGAATATAACTACTATAATACTGCTCCTATGTATAAGAATATAACTACTATAATACGGCTCCTATGTACAAGAATATAACTACTATAATACTGCTCCTATGTACAAGAATATAACTACTATAATACTGCTCCTATGTACAAGAATATAACTACTATAATACTGCTCCTATGTACAAGAATATAACTACTGTAATACTACTCCTATGTATAAGGATATAACTACTATAATACTACCTCCTATGTACAAGAATATAACTACTATAATACTACTCCTATGTACAAGAATATAACTACTATAATACTACTCCTATGTACAAGAATATAAGTACTATAATACTACTCCTATGTACAAGAATATAACTACTATAATACTGTACAAGAATATAACTACTATAATACTACCTCCTATGTAAAAGAAAAAAAAAACAAAAAAACTCCCCCCTATTAAAAAAAAAAAAAAAAAAAAAAAAAACCCCCCAATTAAAAAAAAAAAAAAAAAAAAATACTGCTATGTACAAGAATATAACTACTATAATACTGTCCCCTATGTACAAGAATATAACTACTATAATACTGCTCCTATGTACAAGAATATAACTACTATAATACTGCTCCTATGTACAAGAATATAACTACTATAATACTGCTCCTATGTACAAGAATATAACTACTATAATACTGCTCCTATGTACAAGAATATAACTACTATAATACTACCTCCTATGTACAAGAATATAACTACTATAATACTACTCCTATGTACAAGAATATAACTACTATAATACTGCTCCTATGTACAAGAATATAACTACTATAATACTGCCCCCTATGTACAAGAATATAACTACTATAATACTGCTCCTATGTACAAGAATATAACTACTATAATACTACTATGTACAAGAATATAACTACTTTAATACTGCTCTGTTTGGATGGGAATGTAGATCCGGAGGTATCATCTGGTTTATATATCGGCTTCTAGCCTCTGTTTAGATGACATATTTTCCTGTAATGGTGAGCTGTACAGACATAGAACTCCGGTAACATCTGTACTGTAACTCACATCATTATTTTCAAAGATGAGAAGATGGCAGAACAGCTGATGTGTCAGAAACCTCACACTGACCCACCTATCCTGTAAATTCAAAGGATGTTGTCCGGCACACTCAGTCGGTGCTCATAAACCATCTCCGAGTATCCATCACACACATGGCAGGTACAGCTTTTGATGTCACCAGCTTTATTCTGCTTTCCGGGATGACAATGCTGAGAAATTTCTCTCTTCTAATTGTCTCTTATTTTCTGAGGAAATAAAGCAGAGTTTGTTCCGTTCCTGAAACAAGGTGATTAAATTTTAATTTACACTCAGGTTCTGGCCCTTTGAAAGTCGTGAAGAGAGTGTAAGCAATTTTTATGGTCTCCTCACAAAAATCCATCCATTAGATGTCTCCTGTAAGATACGCAAAGCTGTTTTCCTCCATCAGAAACATGAAAAGTTTTGTCTTTATGGTTTCTGTGAAGAATAAAATGCACTTTTTGGATGTTCTCCGGGGCTATATTATCTAAGGATCATCATCAATGCCCAGGACCAAGGGTTGCCATTGCCAGTCTTCAGTAGAAGACTTGTCCCATCTTGCCACAGCATTTGGATGGCCATAAGATCCTGGATTACAGAGTTGGGTGTTTCTTTCGACATTTCAGAACATTATTAAGCCCATCACTTTGTCAATGATGCCTCATGAAGACCTCAGTCAAAGGTTGAAACAAGTAGTATTATACAATAAAACATAATGTCCATCTTGCCTTCATCCAGCATTTTGAGAGACCACCCATGGTCGAATTCTGGTTTTGGTCTTCATTGTCAAAGACAGCGGCGCGATGATTTCCAAGGAAGTCAACTGTGTCTACAAGAAATGCCGTGATGTGGTTCTGGAACAACCTTCATGATTTAGGAATCCTTTTAGGCTCAACCAACATTCAACTGAACAATTTTTGGATTTCATGATATAAATGGGTGCATGAATCAGAGAGGCAACACAGGCGTCTACTATGGGCACCTCATTGGTCCAGAGAAACTCCAGTCTTACCAAAGAAATGAGTGGAGGATCAGCACAAGGATTATGAAATGGGCAAGAAGAGTGGAAACAAACTACAAGGCTCTTCTGCTCTGGGGAAGACTAACATCTTTGGGCCCATTCCCTTCTGGCCATGCTATTGATTTTATGAACTCCTGGATGATAGGTCAGGTAAGTTCTCAGGAGCATTGGATGAGCCGACATTGGATGGGTAACTGTCTTTTAGGATTAGGATGTACAGCGGTCGGGAAAGACCACTGAAGACCGACCAGTCAACACTTGTGTGTTATAAATCTGATCTTTCCAGCAGCAGAAAAATAGAAGTTGAATGGAGGTCAAGAACCTACAAGATATAGGTGATCTGCCAAAGTACAACGTTGGGAGCTGGTAGGGACACAGGAAAACTGTCACCTCTGATTTTCATTTTGAACTTTGATCCAGTCTGATCACCACATAGGATCAGGAGAGAATATTTTACTTTTTAGGGCAAATTGTTTCTAACCTTATAGGTGCTCTATGCCATTTGTATAGGTGGTGTATGCCATTTGTATAGGTGGTGTATGCCATTTGTATAGGTGGTGTATGCCATTTGTATAGGAGCTCTATGCCACTCGTATAGGTGCTCTATGCCATTTGTATAGGTGTTGTATGCCATTCGTATAGGTGCTCTATGTCATTTGTATAGGTGGTGTATGCCATTCGTATAGGTGCTCTATGCCATTTGTATAGGTGGTGTATGCCATTTGTATAGGAGCTCTATGCCACTCGTATAGGTGCTCTATGCCATTTGTATAGGTGTTGTATGCCATTCGTATAGGTGCTCTATGTCATTTGTATAGGTGGTGTATGCCATTTGTATAGGTGGTGTATGCCATTCGTATAGGTGCTCTATGCCATTTGTATAGGTGATGTATGCCATTTGTATAGGAGCTCTATGCCACTCGTATAGGTGCTCTATGCCATTTGTATAGGTGTTGTATGCCATTCGTATAGGTGCTCTATGTCATTTGTATAGGTGGTGTATGCCATTTGTATAGGTGGTGTATGCCATTCGTATAGGTGCTCTATGCCATTTGTATAGGTGGTGTATGCCATTTGTATAGGAGCTCTATGCCACTCGTATAGGTGCTCTATGCTATTTGTATAGGTGTTGTATGCCATTCGTATAGGTGCTCTATGCCATTTGTATAGGTGGTGTATGCCATTTGTATAGGTGGTGTATGCCATTCGTATAGGTGCTCTATGCCATTTGTATAGGTGGTGTATGCCATTTGTATAGGTGCTCTATGCCATTTGTATAGGAGCTCTATGCCATTCGTATAGGTGCTCTATGCCATTTGTATAGGTGGTGTATGCCATTTGTATAGGTGGTGTATGTCATTCGTATAGGTGCTCTATGCCATTTATATAGGTGCTCTATGCCATTTGTATAGGTGCTCTATGCCATTTGTATAGGTGCCCTATGCCATTTGTAGAGCAGATAGTGTAGCACACTGTGGCATAATATGTAAAGTATTCTACCATCTGTACAGATGAGAAAAATACATTTTTGGAATTAGTTAAAGGATGTATATATATATATATATATATATATATATATATCTTCTAGCACTTTAAACCTTACATACATTATCCTTAATCTAAATGCTACCACATTGTTCCCGTGTAAACCCCCTCGTGACTTGTCATCTGAACTATACAAATGCTGTTCTTTTTGTTGCTACCTTTGTCTTGTTCGACACGCCATAGCGCCTGTGTGTTGTGATCACCGCGGGTAAGAGCCTTGACACGGGTAATTATGACAAGCCGCATTGTGATATGAAGGTAATAAAGTGAGAGCCCACTCATCTAACACCCATCGGAACGGCTCCGAAGCCTGAAATATTAGAGGAGGGGGACGGCAGAATAGACAGAACGTTCCTTAGCAGCACAGCTTGTCTGAAGCCAGGGAGAATTCTGCAAGAACTTTATGATTGTCTGATAATTGGTCACGGTTTAAGGAAAAAAAAAACCTCATGAAGTTTTGCAGGTTCTTGTTGCACCATCTGTGTCAGATCCGGCACATGGTCATAAGGTGCACTGGAAAACTCATTCACGCTTGCCATGACTCCAGTGGTGCCATATCAGATGATTATTCTATGTTATCAATTCCATTGCTGTGTAGCATCAAGCAATGTGCCATATGGGTGGGATTATTGACCCCTTACTAGACCTGGCCATACACAATAGATACATATGGACTGAACCTGTTGATTTTGGTGGGACTGTTCAACCATCTGATATGTTTGACAAGTTTGTGACACATTTTCTGAATCCAAAATTTTTGGAGTCTGGCACCCATGACCCCTAGTATGATACGCAGAGGCTGAGGGAAGGTGCATTAACATAACTAATACTCATACTCCCCTTTCCTAGCCTCCATCGCACCATCCAGTCTGGCTCGCAACTGACCGCTGAGACACAATCACAGGCCTTGGGGACCGCCGACGTCAATCAGGAGGTGACAAGAGGTGCGAAGCAGATGGGGAGCCACACCGGACGCCACTATGGAGCCCACGAGAGGTGAATATGACTGTTATGTTTCCGCACCTTCCCTGGACCTCAACTCCAGGGGTTGTAGCTGTGACAGGGCCCATTAGTCAGGGATCCAGCGCTAGGTTTGGTGAAACATCTTTGACCTTCTTTTTGATTCCCTTTGATGGCTGTCAGTCTGTGCATTGTACATATATATATATATATATATATATATATATTTATACATATACATACATATATATATATATGACACCTACCCTCTGTGCACTGGAGTGAGACATGAGAGCTAGATTTATAAATACACAGCCTTCCACTGTCAGAAAGGGAGAAAATTAGCCTTTATAGATAAGGAGGGATTCTGTGTGGGAGGCTGTGGCACAAAAGGGGGCATAATGACTATGTGGGGGCACTGAGAGGAGATGGGAATGATGGGAAACTTGTGTGTACATGACATGTTCTGAAGAAGTCTTCATGGTGGTCTGGGCCAGATAGAGAAGAAAAGGGAAATGTTAATGCTGCTGAATGGGAGCCACAAATGGCTGTCGGAAGTTGACCAGGGGAGCCCATGTTGAGGTTTTGCACCAGGGCCAATGAGTCTTTAGTCATGCCCCTGATGGTATGTCAGATGGTGGCAGCACCTATCTTTACAGGAGACCAAGATAAGTCAGCTAAATGGAAAACATTAAAGGGGACTCTTGCTAGTGATGTGGGTGTAATATGGTTAGGAAATGCCACCAACTGGTATGGGTCTAATGGATGAGATGCCCAATGAGGGATAGAAGGAAGAGGCAGTGGCTATGGAAAGTACCATGCAGATTTTCCTTGTGGCCACATGATTCATGGTCATTGACTATAACAGGCCAACCATTAAAAAGCTGGACTTAGCTAATAGGCACTTTCCTAGAGAAAGAAGGATCCCTCTGTCATGTCCGTCCCATCAGGCCTTGCACTAGACAGAGTACCTGGTATTACTGTATATCAAATCAGAAGTGAATCGTACTGAAAGTTTTGGCCATCTTGTTCTGAAATCCTGATCTCTTATTAGGGTCCCATCCCCCTAGGAGCTAAGGAAGCTTCTAGATACATTGTATAGGACTTCCAGTATAAGGATGTGCAGTGCAATATTAGAGCCCCTAAAGGGTCATCAGAGTAAGCGAGGCTCAGTCAACGTCAAGTACAAAGAAACAATGTTCTCCTGAACGATCCCTGTAAATCCAACCGCAGAAATGCATTTGTGGCAAGCAGTGAACTAATGACAGCGTCTTGAGATCTGCTAGCGGCCGGATAAGCTCAGCCCTGCCCTGGTCGCTGCTTCTCCTTGATCCACAAAATCTCTTTATATAATCAGGTCATTCATCTAGGGCTTTGTGTTTCTCGGTTCAGATGTTGTAATTACAGACGTTGCTCGGCCCTGTTACGTCTGTGCAGGACTCGCCGGGGTCTGAAGAAAAGAAAATGTAACGAAAATGGCATCGGGGTTCTATGATAAACACACTTTTGTATTTTTATGTGACTAGCTACATAAATAGTTCTTGGTTTTCTCACGTCAGATACAATAAGCTGACACTTCCTGTTTTCTGCCTCACGTGTCTGCTTTGCTGTGTAGACTGGGACAGAATCAGCAGAGGGTATGGGACTTAAAGAGAACCTTTCACCACCTCCACCAACTCTAACTCTTTGCAGACATTAATAATGCAGCTCCCCTTCTTCCGACACCGTTACTGAGCAATTATTACTGTACAGGAAGGAAGTGAGCACCTCCAATATGGCCGCATCCTGGGAAGTTTTTAAAAAGTAATGGACAATTGAAAATAACAAAAAAAAATTAATGTTCTAAGAATAAATCAAAATAATAAAACTAAATAAAAATGAAAAAGTTTAAAAAGTAAAAAATATGGTTAAATTAGTACAAAGAAAAATAAGAGTTTAATATTTATTAGAATATTACTTCTTAGTTATTCTTCTTAGTCTTCTATATCACGGTTATAATTATATCGTGGAATTATTTTATATATTAAATACAGAAATATCTCCACATTATACATCAAACATTATGAAAAGAACAGAAAGAGGAGATTTTTTCACAAATCTGTTACAGACGGAGTCAAATATCCGACCGATTTACTCCTCCTCAAAAACATGTCAGACATGTCCGGTGGTGTCACACTGACCCAACACACCAGGCCTAAAGAGATGTTTTCCTGGGAAAAAAAACTCAGAGTTTCTGTTTTGAGACAGAAATGTCAAAACCATCTTTTTAATTTCAAGCGAAGTGAAAAGATTACCAGGAACCTCCGAGGACACATTATGGGTCGTAGTCACATGTCAGGCTGGTATTATGTATTGTACAGCTGCACCGGGCCTATATGTATATAGAAGAAATATATCTATGTGACTTCTCTAAAGTTACATTTGGAGACGCCTGTCACCTATGATGAAAATTATACATAAATTATGAAAGGTATCTGAACGGTCTCCTCCAAGGTCAACTTCAGGCAGCTTCATGAATTTTAAAGGGTTTTTCCAGCCTTATGATTACTTCTGTTTGTCAGGGTTGCTCTTGCAGGATTTGACCACCATTTTTTCCAGCTTTCCGTTCTATCATCTGATCTCTCTGTTTTGTCTATACTTTGTGCTGCAAACACCTCCTCATCTCACCCCCTCTTCTTTTTGTGAAGTCCTCCTCATCTTTTCTCCACTTCTGCTTTTTAGACTCCACCTCATTTCTTCACGACTTTTCCTTTTAGATGCCTCCTCATCTCCTCCTCTCTTCTCATTTTAGACTTCTCCTCATCTCCTCCTCACTTTTCCTCTTTAGATTTCTCCTCATCTCCTTCTCACTTACCCTTTTAGACTCCTCATCTCCTCCCCAGGTCTCCTTTTTAGACTCCACCTCATCTCTTCCTCACTTTTCCTCTTTTGACTCCTCCTCATCTCCTCCCCAGGTCTCCTTTTTAGACTCCTCCTCATCTCCTCCTCACTTTTCCTCTTTGACTCCTCATCTCCTCCTCACTTTTCCTCTTTGACTCCTCCTCATCTCCTCCTTACTTTTCCTCTTTTGACTCCACCTCATCTGTTCCTCACTTTTCCTCTTTAGACTCCTCCTCATTTTTCCTCTTTTGACTCCTCCTCATCTCCTCCTTACTTCCCCCTTTAGACTTCTCCTCATCTCCTCCTCATTTCCCTCATTAGACTCCTCCCCATCTCCTTACCACATCTCCTTTTAGGCTCCTCATCTCCTCCTCACTTTTCCTTTTTAGACTCCTCCTTATCTCCTCCTCACTTTTCCTCTTTTGACTCCTCCTCATCTCCTCCTCGCTTTTCCTCTTTTGACTCCTTCTCATCTCCTCCTCGCTTTTCCTTTTTAGACTCCTCCTCATTTCCCCCTTTAGACTCCTCCCAATCTCCTTACCACATCTCCTTTCAGACTCCTCCTCATCTCCTCCTTACTTCCCCCTTTAGACTCCTCCTCATCTCCTCCTCATTTCCCTCTTTAGACTCCTCCCCATCTCCTTACCACATCTCCTTTCAGACTCCTCCTCATCTCCTCCTCACTTTTCCTCTTTAGACTCCTCCTCATCTCCTCCTCACTTTTCCTTTTTAGACTCCTCCTCATCTCCTCCTCACTTCCCCTTTAGACTCTTCCTCATCTTCTCCTGACTTTATCCTTAAGACTCCTCCTCACTTCCCCTTTTAGACTCATCTTCATCAACCCTCCCCCCCCCCCCCCCCATTTCTTCTTTTGGATTCCTCCCAGGACAGAAATCTGCACTTTTTTTCCCACCTCATCTGAGTGGAGTAAGAGTTACCCTTTCACTCTCATTGGATGCAGCATATTAGTGGGTTTGATGAATATTTCAGCCCAGATCTACTCTGAAATCCTCATCCAATCCTGAAGGTGTGAATGAACCCTTAAGTTCCACACAACTGCTCCACGACTATCATTTTTCTTATCCATTCTTGCCAATTCTGGATTAACTGCATCTTGTGCTATTCCAGAGAGAGTTAAAAAAAAAAATCTAAATTTTCAGAATGTTCCAAACTAGTGGAATTTAATGACAATAATTATCTGCAAAACAATTCATAGATTAAACCTAAAGATGTAAAGCTAGATAAATGTAACCTTCCTATCCCTATATATGAACATCTCCCCCCCCCCCCGTGTCCTCAGTAACCAGTAAGTAGTAAATCACATCCGCAGTAATTCAGCATTAATAATAGATACATTTTAATTGGAAAAACTTGCGGAATTGATTAAAAAGCTTCATCTTACATTATGTAGAAAACAAAAAGATTGGCTCCCTTTGATCCTGCGTAAGTCCAGGCCTCAATTATAGACATACATTGGTATGGGCACAACTTAGCGCACCCGACATGCTTTGCACGGGGATTGTATTGCCATGTAATTAATATGTTGTGGAGGTGGCAATTTCTAATAAATGTTTATTTTGTGATTCATGGGAACATTAGCACCTGCGGGCGCACACCTCTGCATTCTGCGCATAAAAAGCACACACACCAGAAGGCAATGACTCACCTTACCAGAAACCGCAGGTGAGCCACTAGTTCACAGAGTAATGTGTTATATATTAAGAGGAGGCTCAAAAAAAATCTGTCAAAAATACATTCATTTGACCCTTTCAAGGCCAAAAATAAAGACTTAAAAATATTGATAAAATAATCTTTTCTCCACTAATCTCGCTGGTGGGAGGAAAGTTAATGAAGAATTGTTACAATGTTTTCCTACTGAGACAAAGAGAATTAAAACTATAAAAGACCAGGAAATAATAAATGTAGTGAGACGTGAAGCTTCACACAACACGTTTACGGCGTAGTCTGAGAGGAGACCCCATGGGGCGTTTGCAGTAGAGTCTTAAAAGGCAGCAGCACTACTACTCCTGTGTTATTACATCAATGTACTTGGTATTAGTAGTGTAAATACAGGCTTAGGATGCGAAAAACAAAAGTTGCCCACAATGTCTTTATAAAGGTACAGGAAACTGAGGACCACTGTGATGCTTTTTGGCAAGGCATTGTGCATAAGCAGTTCTTAGCCATGGCAAGCCTCCAGTCCTAACTAGAAGATTCTAGTTCTCAGAAGGAGGGAAATGGCAACTACTATGGGGTTATGGAGACTACAAAATGATCGCTAGTTCCTAAAATGACTTGTGATCTGACTGTGACAATGACTATAAATTTTGTCTTGCACCATGGATTTGTTGCTTGGTATCTGTTGGTTCTGAAACTTGATTATTTCTCTGACTGCATCCTTGGCTCATCCTCCAGTTTGTTGCATCCTGACTGCTCTCTTGGTGAAGACCCTTGGCTTTGCTCCTGCCTGGGCTACAGTTCCTTAAGCACACCTGCCACCAGCTACTGACTACTCTAAGGACTGTGACTTGGGAAACCGAACAAGAAAGTCCATAGCTCTTTTCAGGGGTTGATGGTGAGAGATACTTTGTCTCACACCAGAAGTCTCTGCACACCAGTTTAGCCACCACCAAACCACTTTCTCTTGTGAGAAATGTAACAAACTAAGATATGTATCCAGAATTTACTTCACCCCCTGGGCAAAGGTCCAGTTCAATATTTTATCCCTATATTTAAATAGCCTGGCTAAGGCAAAGTGTTTTGTTGGTGGCCTCCGGCACCTGTGTGGCATGCCTTCAAATCCACTAAAGGGCTCTCAAAAAGTTCCTCTTTGAAAACAAAAAGTTAGCATGCTCCTCAGACAATTACACTATAGTGAGCCCTTATGTACAAATCAAAGAGCACAGAAGTCTTGCGATACATTAGCAAATTGGCACAAATTCTCAATCTCACGTGTGACTTCCAATATCTGAAGTATATGGTGTGGATCTTTCTCTTATCTTATTGCCCATTCTCGACTTATGGATGGATAAAATTTCACCCACTATTATCATATAGGATCAACTTGATGTGCATGTCCCAATTTAAGACCATGTTAGATAGACTTTACTTATGGAGGTACCCAAAAACTTGAGAAAGGACCAACGTAAGTACATTATCGCCACATTCGTAGAAAAAATTGGAGCAAATATCCAAGAAATAGAAATGATTATTTTTGTACTGCTACTGTTTCACTATATTTGGAGCACGGCAGGAAGAGTAACCTGGCCTCCGGTGTTGACCTAACCTCAAATCATTTGTTGGTTTGTCCCAGTTTACAGTTTTGAAAATGGAAATCTCTTAACTAGTTCTCTTCACCTGCCATCACATATGGTCAACAAATGAGATGACCTCCAGTTAGGATCATCTACCCCGCAGCTAAAGAATAAGAGAGAATGGGTCATCACTCATCAGGACACATCAGGAAATAGACTCCTCTAAGAACTGTGCTCAGTAGAGGGTGACGCTAATTGTCGAAGTCCCTAAGGGAAGTGGACTATATATATATATGGCGAACCTACTGCGGAGGGCGGATGGATAATTTTTGTTAAATATTTGTATTCATTTATTTAATTAAACCAATTCTTTGTTTTTTTGTTACAAATTTACAAATCAAATTTCTTCTAATAATCTATAATTATTTTCCAAAATGTCACGCCCCGTCATATGGAATTTTTGAGGTCTGGACTTATCCAATGACAGGACAGATTTCTTTCCCTTCTTTTACTTCTTCCCTCCGTCTTGTGGTCGCTGGATAACTTCTCTATGATTTATTGATGTAATACTTTGCGAGGAGACAACGACAATAAAGCAGTGGCTCTAATGAGCTGTATGAAGATTCCTCCAGGCGTCCTGATAGATACGCTGCCCGTGCCGGGTGACGATGTAAACGTCTTGTTTCTCAATAATGGAGAAAAGAACATAAATAGATTAAGAAAAGGCAAATTACAGTTTTCTGCCAAACAGAAGTCGAACTGCAGAAAAGCAAATAACAAGACTGGACAAATCTATCCAATGTATCCACGTGTTATAACGCAGCAATGTAGAAAGGGATTGTACGGCTGGTAAATTTTTCCTAAAAAGGGACAGAATGGCATAAAAATGAAAATAGACCTTTTTCACATTTTACTCACCCCACATCCTGGCTGGTCTCTACTTCCTGGTCTCTCTCAGCACACAGGAAGAGATCACTTAGCCGATCACTGACCTCAGTGGTGACCAACCTCAGCCAGGGACAGCGGGAAGTAGAGACCAGAATAGGACAGGGAATTATCAGAACAGGATCAGCAGGGAATCTGTGATTATGAATGTGCGGATATCTGTGAATAGCTTTAGATTTTTAGTCCATTCTGACCCTCTATAAAATGGACACAACTTTAGGAATATCATATTAGTCAAACACATTTATGCTAATGAAAGTGTGTAAATATGTGATATGTTAGGTAAAAGATCTGACTCTTTATCTATCGCCTATCTATCTATCTATCTATCTATCTCCTATCTATCTATCTATCTATCTCATATCTATCTATCTATCTATCTATCTCCTATCTATCTATCTATCTATCTATCTCATATCTATCTATCTATCTATCTCATATCTATCTATCTCATATCTATCTCATATCTATCTCATATCTATCTCATATCTATCTATCTATCTCATATCTATCTATCTATCTATCTATCTATCTATCTATCTATCTCATATCTATCTATCTATCTCATATCTATCTATCTATCTATCTCCTATCTATCTATCTATCTAGCTCATATCTATCTCCTATCTATCTATCTCATATCTATCTATCTATCTATCTATCTATCTCATATCTATCTATATCATATCTATCTCATATCTATCTATCTATCTATCTATCTCATATCTATCTATCTAATATCTATCTCATATCTATCTATCTATCTCATATCTATCTATCTATCTCCTATCTACCTATCTATCTATCTATCTATCTATCTCATATCTATCTATCTATCTATCTATCTATCTATCTCCTATCTATCTATCTATCTAGCTCATATCTATCTCATATCTATCTATCTATCTCATATCTATCTATCTATCTATCTATCTATCTATCTATCTCATATCTATCTATCTATCTCATATCTATCTCATATCTATCTATCTATCTATCTCATATCTATCTATCTAATATCTATCTCATATCTATCTATCTATCTATCTCATATCTATCTATATATCTCCTATCTACCTATCTATCTATCTATCTCATATCTATCTATCTATCTATCTCCTATATATCTATCTATCTACCTATCTATCTCATATCTATCTCATATCTATCTATCTATCTATCTCATATCTATCTATCTCATATCTATCTATATATCTCATATCTATCTATCTCATATCTATCTATCTAATATCTATCTCATATCTATCTATCTATCTATCTCATATCTATCTATCTATCTATCTATCTCATATCTATCTATCTATCTATCTCATATCTATCTATCTATCTATCTCATATCTATCTATCTCATATCTATCTATCTCATATCTATCTATCTATCTATCTATCTCATATCTATCTATCTATCTCATATCTATCTATCTATCTATCTCATATCTATCTATATCATATCTATCTCATATCTATCTATCTATCTATCTCATATCTATCTATCTAATATCTATCTCATATCTATCTATCTATCTCATATCTATCTATCTATCTCCTATCTACCTATCTATCTATCTATCTATCTCATATCTATCTATCTATCTATCTATCTCCTATCTATCTATCTATCTATCTAGCTCATATCTATCTCATATCTATCTATCTATCTCATATCTATCTATCTATCTATCTCCTATATATCTATCTATCTACCTATCTATCTCATATCTATCTCATATCTATCTATCTATCTATCTCATATCTATCTCATATCTATCTATCTCATATCTATCTATATATCTCATATCTATCTATCTATCTCATATCTATCTATCTAATATCTATCTCATATCTATCTATCTATCTATCTCATATCTATCTATCTATCTATCTATCTCATATCTATCTATCTATCTATCTATCTATCTATCTCCTATCTATCTATCTACCTATCTATCTCATATCTATCTATCTATCTATCTATCTATCTACCTATCCTTCTGTTTATGTCCATTATTTATTTATCCAGATAACATCTCCTTTATTATATAGGTCAGAGTTGCACTATTTTAAGGATTACTTATAGGTTTGTGCAGTTGTCTCACACTTCAGAATCTCACAAGGATCACTTGGGAGGGTGAAAGGCTGCAGACATTTCTTCTGTGACATCCTCAAGTCATGATTACCTTTCACAGCTTTGTAAACTGAGAAGTCACATCATCAGAACCGGTGAATACAGAGGCCATGAGAGGAGGGGGTGATGGCGGGCAAAGAAGATGAACACAAATGGCAGAAGGCAATTTCAGTCCTGTCTTAACCATTCCTGTCTACTCATTTCACACTCCATAGCCTGTGCATCATCTTGGCTTCACATTAACCCTTAGGAAAGGTCAGATTATGATGGCCAAATATATGAAAATTGTGAAAGAATCTCGGATAATTGGAATTTTCATTGGATGGAGGAGTTCCGCGATTGTACAATTCTAAAACTGTCTCCATATAATGGACTTCTCAGATAATGTTAATTTTTCATGCTCATCTGGAAAGATCTATGAGACTACAACAAAGACCTTGGTGATGGACTTTTACTTCTCTTCTTGAGGGAAACGTTTATCAAAACCCAATAAATCTGAAAGCTCTTCATGCATGCTCCTGTGTTATGACCACGTCATAAGGTTGACCCAATTATATGAGGTCCACCCAATAGAATGAGGCCCACCCACCAAATGATATATGGTCCATCAATAATATAATAAGCACCTAATGATCTGAGGTCCACCTAATGATAGGAGGTCCACCAAATTATATATGGTCTACAAATAATATGCTACACGACCAATGATATGAAGTCCTCCCAATGGTATGAGGTCCACTCAATGATATGAGGTCCACCACAGGATATACAATAATCTGGTGTCTACTCAACCATATGGTGCTCAACTAACAACATGCCATCCAGCCAACTACATAATGTCCACCCATTGCTATTACATCCACACCATGTCACCCTTTACATCATTCAGCCATCTATATGATGTCCACCTAATACATTTATACCTACCCAACAAAACCAAATGACATGTGATCCACCCAAGTACTGTATATATCAGCCAAACTATATTTTGCCCACCCAATAATATGATATTTAACAATATACCATCTACCAGAAGAATCTAACCATATGAGATTCACCCACATATATGACATTCGCCTAATGATATGACATTCATTCATTGATATTACGTCCACCAAATGACATCTAACAACATGCCATCCACCTAATAATGTGATGCCTGACAACAGGAAGGGTGGAGGGGTAGGGTTACTTCTGTCACCGCATTGCACTTTTCAGGCCATCCCACCGGTACCCTCACTCACATTCCCCTCATTTGAAATACATGCTATCAGACTTTTCCGCCTACTCTTCTTATGTGAAGCTGTGATCTACTGTCCTCCCGGCTCACCCTACCAATTTCTGGATCACTTCGCTTCTTGGCTTCCCCTCTTTTTATCCAGTGACATTCCTCCCCTCATCATGGGTGACTGTAACCTCCCCACTGACACCCCTGTCTCCCCAGCTGCCTCACAGTTTCTCTCAATAACCACGTCTTTTGGTCTTTCACAACTTTCCTCTTCTGCCACACATGTAGATGGCAACACCATTGATCTTGTCTTCCATCGTCTCCTCACAGTTTCTAAATTTACTAACTCTTCTCTGCCACTCTCCGATCATAACCTTCTGTCTCTCACCATCAGTGCTTTCTCTCCTTCACAGGACACACCTACTCATCATATCTATAGGAATTTACGTGCTATTAACACCCAGCACCTCTCAGATACTCTACAGTCCTCTCTGTCCCCATCTCTTCACTGTCCTGCCCCAATCTGGCCACCAGTCACTATAGTGAAACCCTTAAGAGTGCATTGGATGAGGCGGCTCCCCCCTCCCCCTCCACTCGAAAGGTTAGACGCAGGAGGCAGCAACCCTGGCACACGCCACAGACGCGTTTTCTTCCCCGGTGCTCTAGGTGTGCTGAACGTCTGTGGAGAAAATCACATACACCTGCAGACTTCCTCCACTTTAAATTTATGCTTAAAACCTATAATTCTGCCCTTCACCTCGCCAAACAAGCCTATTTCACCGCTCTCATCTCTTCTCTCTCCTGTAACCCTAAAAGGCTATTTGAAACTTTTCACTCCTTACTCACTCCCAAGGTGCAGACGGCATTCACAGACCTTAGCGCAGATGACCTGGCCACTTATTTCCATGATAAAATTGATAAGATCTGTCAGGAAATAACTGCCCAATCCGTAGTTGGTACTGACCCCCTCACCAGCCGCACTTCAGACTGTTCATTCTCATCTTTTGAACTTGTTACAGAGGAGGAAGTATCTCAGCTACTTTCTTCTTCTCGCCCTACAACCTAGTAGTAGTGACCCTTTCCCTTCACACCTTCTCCAGTCTCTGTCGCCTGCCGTCACGACTTTCCTTAATAAAATGTTTAACCTCTCTCTCTCTTCTGGAATTTTCCCATCCTCCTTTCAAACATGCTGTCATAACCCCACTACTGAAGAAATCCTCCCTTGACCCGTCCTGTGCTGCTAACTATCGACCTGTCTCTAACCTTCCTTTTATCTCCAAAATCTTGGAACGCTTGGTCTATTCTAGTTTAATCCGCTATCTTTCTGCTAACTCTCTTCTTGACCCCTTACAATCTGGCTTCTGCACTCTGCACTCTACTGAAACGGCTCTCACAAAAGTCTCCAATGATCTCCTGACGGCTAAATCCAAAGGTGACTTCTCTCTTCTTATTCTTCTAGATCTCTCAGCAGCATTTGACACTGTTGACCATCAACTCCTCCTCACTATGCTCCGTTCTGTCGGTCTCACAGACACCGCTCTCTCCTGGTTCTCCTCTTATCTCTCTGACCGCACTTTCTGTGTACCATTTGCGGGCTCTGTATCTTCCCCTCTTCCCCTTGCCGTTGGGGTTCCTCAGAGCTCGGCTCTAGGTCCCCTGCTCTTCTCCCTCTATACAGCACCCATTGGACAAACCATCACTAGATTTGGCTTCCGGTACCATCTTTATGCTGATGACACCCAATTATATACGTCATCCTGTGACATCACCCCTGCACTAATACAGAACACCAGTGACTGTCTCTCTGCTGTCTCAAATATCATGTCTTCGCTCTATCTGAAACTGAATCTCTCAAAGACTGAACTACTGCTGTTTCCACCATCTAATAGATCTGTCCCTGATATCTCCATTGCAGTCTCTGGCCTTACCATAACTCTTAGGCAGTATGCCCGCTGCCTCGGGGTTTTGTTTGACTCAGACCTTTCCTTCACCCCCCATATCCAATCACTCGCACGCTCATGTCATCTCCACCTCAAAAACATCTCCAGAATCCGCCCTTTCCTTACCACAGATACACTAAAGACACTTATTGTTGCCCTGATTCACTCTCGCCTTGACTACTGTAACTCCTTACTAATCGGTCTTCCCCTTACTAAACTCTCCCCTCTACAATCTATTCTGAATGCGGTGGCGGCCAGGCTCATCTATCAGTCTAGACGCTACAGCGAGGCCTCCGGTCTGTGCCGGTCACTACAGCGAGGCCTCCGGTCTGTGCCGGTCACTACAGCGAGGCCTCCGGTCTGTGCCGGTCACTACAGCGAGGCCTCCGGTCTGTGCCAGACGCTACAGCGAGGCCTCCGGTCTGTGCCGGTCACTACATTGGCTGCCTATTCAATACAGAATACAATATAGCCTTCTCCCCCTCATCCACAAGGCTCTCCATAATGCTGCACCTCCCTACATTTCCTCCCTCATCTCTGTCTATCACACAACCCGTGCTCTCCATTCACTCAATGACCTAAGACTAACATCCTCTATTATCAGAACCTCCCACGCTCGTATACAAGACTTCTCCCGAGTTGCGCCACTTCTCTGGAATGTTCTATCCCGGACTATCAGATTAACCCCCAATTTCCACAGCTTCAAGCGTAAACTAAAGACATATCTTTTCAGACATGCCGATCACATGTCCTAATGTAAACCCTTCTGTAGTTAGAATCCCTAAAACATCCCCTCCTCTGTTCACGCTCCCGCATTACCTCACAGGATATGAGGCCGTATCAGACTAACTTTATATGTCCGGGCACCATCTGCACGTTAAAGGACACGACTGGTGACGGCTCCTACAGCTTTATATATGTGTAATGACAGTAACCTCTATTACACAATTGTCTGACCATTGTATAAGCAATGCTACCTCCGATGTCGCCCCTGCTACCTCCTGTGTCACCCCCTCTACCTCATAGATTGTAAGCTCTTGTGTCACCCCCTCTACCTCATAGATTGTAAGCTCTTGTGTCACCTCTACCTCATAGATTGTAAGCTCTTGTGTCACCTCTACCTCATAGATTGTAAGCTCTTGTGTCACCCCCTCTACCTCATAGATTGTAAGCTCTTGTGTCACCCCCTCTACCTCATAGATTGTAAGCTCTTGTGTCACCCCCTCTACCTCATAGATTGTAAGCTCTTGTGTCACCCCCTCTACCTCATAGATTGTAAGCTCTTGTCACCTCCTCTACCTCATAGATTGTAAGCTCTTGTGTCACCCCCTCTACCTCATAGATTGTAAGCTCTTGTGTCACCTCCTCTACCTCATAGATTGTAAGCTCTTGTGTCACCTCCTCTACCTCATAGATTGTAAGCTCTTGTGTCACCTCTACCTCATAGATTGTAAGCTCTTGTGTCACCTCCTCTACCTCATAGATTGTAAGCTCTTGTGTCACCTCCTCTACCTCATAGATTGTAAGCTCTTGTGTCACCTCCTCTACCTCATAGATTGTAAGCTCTTGTGTCACCTCCTCTTCCTCATAGATTGTAAGCTCTTGTGTCACCTCTACCTTATAGATTGTAAGCTCTTGTGTCACCTCTACCTCATAGATTGTAAGCTCTTGTGTCACCTCCTCTACCTCATAGATTGTAAGCTCTTGTGTCACCTCCTCTACCTCATAGATTGTAAGCTCTTGTGTCACCTCCTCTACCTCATAGATTGTAAGCTCTTGTGTCACCTCCTCTACCTCATAGATTGTAAGTTCTTGTGTCACCTCTACCTCATAGATTGTAAGCTCTTGTGTCACCTCCTATACCCCATAGATTGTAAGCTCTTGTGTCACCTCCTCTACCTCATAGATTGTAAGCTCTTGTGTCACCTCCTCTTCCTCATAGATTGTAAGCTCTTGTGTCACCTCTACCTCATAGATTGTAAGCTCTTGTGTCACCTCTACCTCATAGATTGTAAGCTCTTGTGTCACCTCTACCTCATAGATTGTAAGCTCTTGTGTCACCTCCTCTACCTCATAGATTGTAAGCTCTTGTGTCACCTCTACCTCATAGATTGTAAGCTCTTGTGTCACCTCCTCTACCTCATAGATTGTAAGCTCTTGTGTCACCCCTCTACCTCATAGATTGTAAGCTCTTGTGTCACCTCTACCTCATAGAGTGTAAGCTCTTGTGTCACCCCTACCTCATAGATTGTAAGCTCTTGTGTCACCTCCTCTACCTCATAGATTGTAAGCTCTTGTGTCACCTCTACCTCATAGATTGTAAGCTCTTGTGTCACCTCTACCTCATAGATTGTAAGCTCTTGTGTCACCTCTACCTCATAGATTGTAAGCTCTTGTGTCACCTCCTCTACCTCATAGATTGTAAGCTCTTGTGTCACCTCCTCTACCTCATAGATTGTAAGCTCTTGTGTCACCCCCTCTACCTCATAGATTGTAAGCTCTTGTGTCACCCCCTCTACTTCATAGATTGTAAGCTCTTGTGTCTCCTCTACCTCATAGATTGTAAGCTCTTGTGTCACCTCTAGCTCATAGATTGTAAGCTCTTGTGTCACCTCTACCTCATAGATTGTAAGCTCTTGTGTCACCTCCTCTACCTCATAGATTGTAAGCTCTTGTGTCACCTCTACCTCATAGATTGTAAGCTCTTGTGTCACCTCCTCTACCTCATAGATTGTAAGCTCTTGTGTCACCTCCTCTACCTCATAGATTGTAAGCTCTTGTGTCACCTCCTCTACCTCATAGATTGTAAGCTCTTGTGTCACCTCCTCTACCTCATAGATTGTAAGCTCTTGTGTCACCCCTCTACCTCATAGATTGTAAGCTCTTGTGTCACCTCTACCTCATAGAGTGTAAGCTCTTGTGTCACCCCCTCTACCTCATAGATTGTAAGCTCTTGTGTCACCTCTACCTCATAGATTGTAAGCTCTTGTGTCACCTCCTCTACCTCATAGATTGTAAGCTCTTGTGTCACCTCCTCTACCTCATAGATTGTAAGCTCTTGTGTCACCTCTACCTCATAGATTGTAAGCTCTTGTGTCACCTCCTCTACCTCATAGATTGTAAGCTCTTGTGTCACCTCTACCTCATAGATTGTAAGCTCTTGTGCCACCTCCTCTACCTCATAGATTGTAAGCTCTTGTGTCACCTCTACCTCATAGATTGTAAGCTCTTGTGTCACCCCCTCTACCTCATAGATTGTAAGCTCTTGCGAGCAGGGCCCTCAGTCCCAGTGTGTGAATTGACTATTTCTTTGTAATGTATCTTTTTTGTCAGTACTTGAACCCTACAAATTGTACAGTGCTACGGAATATGTTGGCGCTATATAAATAAAATGTATTATATTATTATTATGTCCATTCAATGATATGACATCTATCTAACAATATGTCATCCACCCAAAACTATGACATGTAGCCAATGATATGACACCTACCAAACAATGTCCCATCCACCTATCCTACCCAAGAATATGCCCTTTACATGGCAATTCCAATATGCCCTATTTTAGAGCATCCACCCAGCCATATGACATCCTTCCAGGAAATCACTATATTTCAGTAATTGTAACGTATGTCTTGGTAAATGAAGAGATTGGGCGAATCTGATAAATTTCTTGTCTACATGGGGGCAGTTCTCATCGTTCCTCCTGCGTTCCCCATAACCACAGAACTGAATCAGACATTCTATATATTTGTTATTGTTCCTGTTACTGACTCTACTGTTATAATATCCTACATTTTGATATATTTCCTCTGGTTTTCGAGGTGATTGGTTTCCTTGGGATCTTATTAACAAGACTCTGCAGATCTAATATAAATAAAATTGCTAAATTTCAGTCCGATTTCCTATCCCGGCTCTGCAATCTTCTTACATCGAGACGCTTCTTCGCAAAGTGTTTACCACCAGCACCCCAATCAACAACGAGACAAGGAAATATGACACGCTTCCCCGATGCCATGCTCCAAACCAGAAGCTCTTCATTTTCACTCAGAATATTTTCCAACTGAGAAATTTTCCCTCTCCCTTTCTAAATAAGAACATCTATCTTCAGAATTGTGTATATCAAACAATCAATCAGTCGGATACCGGAAACCACAGAGAATATGTAATTACATTGTCAGTACTGATTGTTAGGAAATCTTACCAGTAAGGAAAACATTTGATAAACATAGCACACAAGGCTCACAGCTCCGGGAAACACAAGCTTTTGTTTCATATGCAACCAAATGGAACAATGATAAATGTGCTCTGGAGACAGGAAAAAAAAACAAGCAAAATGGCACAGTATGGAGGTCTCTACGTTACTCCCGAAGAGCCATTTTGTTGTGACCTCAAAAGTTTTCATGAGAATACAGACTTTTAATTCATCTGGAACCCATGACATCACAGGGATCGGGCAAACATAGCAAAATGCCAGGGCCCAAAGAGCTGGAATGTAGGTAAACTGCTTTATACTTGCGAGGCCCACCGCCATAGACATTACCAAGTTACTTTATGTTCTTCAGAATGCAGCCTATACTGGAAGTTCATTAAGAACCAGTGACATCACAAGACACTTCATGCTGATAAAAATTCAGCCTATCAGTACACCACAAAGCAGTGACATCACCAAGATACTTCATATTCATGAGAATACAATCTATAAGTACACCAGGAAGCAGTGACATCACCAAGATACATCATATTCATGAGAATACAATCTATAAGTACACCAGGAAGCAGTGACATCACCAAGATACATCATATTCATAACAATTCAACCTATCAGTACACCAGGAAGCGGTGACATCACCGAGAATAATAATGTGCATTAATACACAGGCTAAGCTTTTGATTTATTGGACCATTTATTGGGCTCTTTGGTCAGTCAATTGCTTTTATGTTTCCTCTTTTGCTTACTTGATTTGTCATGAAACAAATAGGCTCCAATTAAACCCCGCTGCTGCAGGTGCTAAAATTAGCCTTCCGTCTCAGCGAGAGCCTGGGCACGTGCCATCGAAGGACTTCACCATCCTGTACAGTGTTCAGGGCCTTTTCAACACAACAATAAAAAAAAAAGCCCCAGTTAATAAGTATTTTTACAATCGTCTTATGGAATTCCCAGCAAGTTCAGTTGCTATAGAAACCTATTAACCCCACTTAAGTGTAATTACACACAATGCTTGCTCACCTCTGCTGTGTAGGTGTGGAAATGTTGCACAGAAAAATCTCAACAATAAGGACACAGACTTCGATTCGGGGTGAGCTCACACAGCGGCGCAGCAGATGTGGATTAACACCCATTCCTTGCAAGGAGGCTGGAAATCATATCAGTGATCCTGATGTAATATCATAAAGTAACCAAGATTCTCCTCTCCGACCCACTGTCTAGCATTAAAGATGGGCAACCCTCATGAGATTCATTTTGCGAATATTCATGAGGTTCACCTGTCAGTTTCGTTTTGGACCAAACTTGTTCAGTCCGAGCAAGAAGTGTTTCTATTATACTCCGAGGTCTCAGGGTATAATAATAAGAAGCCCAGAGGAGGTCCAGAAATAAATAAGCACTGATACTCACCTCTCCTGGGCTCCGCTGCTCCATCGTGGTCCTCTTCCATCATTTTCTGGCTTCTTCTCGCCTCCTGGGTCTCAGCAGTCACATGGGGTATGCCAACATCACAACACTTTGAAGCAAGTGATTTATGATGGAAATCCCCCAAAATTTTATGTTCAGCCCAACCCATTTTTTTCCCAAATTCTTGGAAAAATTCTTACTAACCGGTTTGCTCATCTCTATCTAGCATAATTATCTCCTAAAATACTCTGCTCTTTTCAGAGATTCTTTATGATCGCACTACTGTGTAAAACTCTTATTTTGTGACCTTCCAGAAGACCTATCTTAAAATACTCTGGGCTTCTGGAAACCTTTCTCTTTCTACTGCCATATATAACTCTTAATCTGTTACCTCATTTCTCTCCTAAAATACTCTGTTCTGCTGGGCAGCCCTAGCTTCTTCAATTATCAAATCAGTATGATGCCCACTGAATCACGATACTGATCATAGAGAGAACTGTGCAGCTGCAGGGTTCTCTCTATCTCTTTCCTACACACAGCCAGGACAATGTTCAGTTGAGGCCTTCTTCTGGCTTCTTGGATGACATCACAAGCCCCAATGGACCACTGAGGCCTGCAATGGGGCCTCATAGGTACCTGAGGCCCATGCCATAATCCAAGAGACCAGAAGACAATAAAAGAGGATCGCGCCAACCAAGTTAGGCCTGAAATTAAACTGGTGAAACCTGCATAAAACGAATCACATCTCTAACACTTTCACGTCTCTAGAAAACAGGAATCCTTACATTCATCCCCTTATCTGCCCTAGAGTATATACTGTAGGGAACCGCTTCATTGCCCTCTACCTCCAAACATACTTAAATTTGTCTGCAGCAAACCAATTTGGATAGAATCGGATTCGACCCAAATTTTTCAAAAGTTTTGAGTTAGATCTGAAATGTTTGGGGTTTGTCAACAATGAAATTCTGTTTTCCTCTCTGCTCTAAACAGACTGGGCCTCATTGACCCCGGAGCATGTGACATCAGCTAGATGCCTGTAGAGGACATGGGGGAACCACCGAATGACGCAAGGACACCCAGGAGAGATGATAGAAGGTGAGAACATGTTTGTTATTTTCCCTCCCCTCCACGGGCCTCCACTTATTATACTGAGGAGACCCCAGAATATAATAATAGCACCAAATGGCCAAACCACATGAATATTCATCAAAACGAATCCTGTAATTTTCTAATACTGCTACACCACCAGGTAAACTGATATTAAGCCCTTCACCCCTCTACACCACCAGGTATACAGATATTAAGCCCTTCACCCCTCTACACCACCAGGTATACTGATATTAAGCTCTTCACCCCTCTACACCACCAGGTATACTGATATTAAGCCATTACCCCTCTACACCACCAGGTATACTGATATTAAGCCCTTCACCCCTCTACACCACCAGGTATACTGATATTAAGCCCTTCATCCCTCTACACCACCGGGTATACTGATATTAAGCTCTTCACCCCTCTACACCACCAGGTATACTGATATTAAGCCATTACCCCTCTACACCACCAGGTATACTGATATTAAGCCATTACCCCTCTACACCACCAGGTATACTGATATTAAGCCCTTCACCCCTCTACACCACCAGGTATACTGATATTAAGCCCTTCACCCCTCTACACCACCAGGTATACTGATATTAAGCCCTTCACCCCTCTACATCACCAGGTATACTGATATTAAGCCCTTCACCCCTCTACACCACCAGGTATACTGATATTAAGCCCTTCACCCCTCTACACCACCAGGTATACTGATATTAAGCCCTTCACCCCTCTACATCACCAGGTATACTGATATTAAGCCCTTCACCCCTCTACACCACCAGGTATACTGATATTAAGCCCTTCACCCCTCTACACCACCAGGTATACTGATATTAAGCCCTTCACCCCTCTACACCACCAGGTATACTGATATTAAGCCCTTCACCCCTCTACACCACCAGGTATACTGATATTAAGCTCTTCACCCCTCTACACCACCAGGTATACTGATATTAAGCTCTTCACCCCTCTACACCACCAGGTATACTGATATTAAGCCATTACCCCTCTACACCACCAGGTATACTGATATTAAGCCATTACCCCTCTACACCACCAGGTATACTGATATTAAGCCCTTCACCCCTCTACACCACCGGGTATACTGATATTAAGCCCTTCACCCCTCTACACCACCAGCTTTACTGATATTAAGCCCTTCACCCCTCCACACCACCAGGTATACTGATATTAAGCCATTACCCCTCTACACCACCAGGTATACTGATATTAAGCCCTTCACCCCTCTACACCACCAGCTTTACTGATATTAAGCCCTTCACCCCTCTATACCACCAGGTATACTGATATTAAGCCCCTCTACACCACCAGGTATACTGATATTAAGCCCTTCACCCCTCTACACCACCAGCTTTACTGATATTAAGCCCTTCACCCCTCTACACCACCAGGTATACTGATATTAAGCCCTTCACCCCTCTATACCACCAGGTATACTGATATTAAGCCCTCTACACCACCAGGTATACTGATATTAAGCCCTCTACACCACCAGGTATACTGATATTAAGCCCTTCACCCCCTCTATACCACCAGGTATACTGATATTAAGCCCTCTACACCACCAGGTATACTGATATTAAGCCATTCACCCGTCTACACCTGCAGGTATACTGATATTAAGCCATTCACCCCTCTACACCACCAGGTATACTGATATTAAGCCCTTCACCCCTCTACACCACCAGGTATACTGATATTAAGCCCCTCTACACCACCAGGTATACTGATATTAACTATTTCACCACACTAGAATACCAAGTCCACTTACTTTAGACCCTACCTGTCAGCACAACAAGAAGCATTTCCTGAGGTCATGTGTGTTGGGAGTGGCCGAGCCCATTTAGATAAGCCCACTCCTTTTTGTGCAGGTCATGTCCTCTTTTTGAGACATAATGTGCGCACCGTCACATACACACGACAGGGAACCCAATGGATTCAGGAGCACTTTGCCGAGCCCAGGAGATTTCCAGCATTGCTCTGTGGGAGTTTTGGCAAGTATTCTTAGCCCCTTCAACAACTTAGACTACTTTGTATCCATTTATTATTACCTTCACTGCCTAAGACCATCAAGGATACAGGATTAACCCTTCAATTGCAATAATCCAATAGAAACACAGGATTAGCCCTTTCACTGCTCTAGACCCCCGGGGATGTAGGCAGTAACGTCTCCTGTGCTAGATCTGAATACAATTTATTACTTTTTCGTGGATGATTTGTGGCCCAGTATATGCGGTTGCTTTAGACTTAATATTTAGGGTGCTGCACATTTGGTTACAGGGTACAACGCCCAATTCCTTAATTGACCCGTCAGATTATCATTTTGTTGCTACTAGTGCAAAACATTTCAGAAGTAGCTGATAGCAAAATCTTCACATTGTGGCAAGTGTACACAGTTGGGCATATGAACTACAGATTGTCTTCACCTCATCTTCCCCCACGATCCAATGTTCTTGAAAAGCAACTTAAAGTCTTAAAAGTGCAAAGATTTCCAGATATCAGATATTTTTTTCTTATATTAACTTGAAATTCATTTCATGGCCTAAGCTCAAAGCTTTAAATGAATCTCAACCAGGATCAAAAAGGATCAGAGTCTGCTCATCTCTAATAAAAGTCGCTACAATTCTGCACAATATCGGCAATGTAAGTCTGCATTAAAAGTTACAACCTGAGCAGCAAAAATAGAATGAGGAAAAGGTGAGACACAGAGAACAGAAGAGAGAGCAGATGACCAAGAGAAAGACAGGGGCGGTATTATAGTAGTTATATTCTTGTACATAGGAGCAGTATTATAGTAGCTATATTCTTGTACATAGGAGTAGTATTATAGTAGTTATATTCTTGTACATAGGAGCAGTATTATAGTAGTTATATTCTTGTTCATAGGAGCAGTATTATAGTAGTTATATTCTTGTACATAGGAGCAGTATTATAGTAGTTATATTCTTGTACATAGGGGGTAGTATTATAGTAGTTATATTCTTGTACATAGGAGTAGTATTATAGTAATTATATTCTTGTACATAGGAGGTAGTATTATAGTAGTTATATTCTTGTACATAGGAGCAGTATTATAGTAGTTATATTCTTGTACATAGGAGCAGTATTATAGTAGTTATATTCTTGTACATAGGAGTAGTATTATAGTAGTTATATTCTTGTACATAGGAACAGTATTATAGTAGTTATATTCTTGTACATAGGAGCTTTATTATAGTAGTTATATTCTTGTACATAGGAGCAGTATTATAGTAGTTATATTCTTGTACATAGGAGGAGTATTATAGTAGTTATATTCTTGTACATAGGAGCAGTATTATAGTAGTTATATTCTTGTAGAGGGGAAGTAGTATTAAAATAGTTATTTTTTTGTAGGGGGGGGGGGTATTATAGTTTTTATATTGGTAAAAAGGAGGGGTGTAATAATTTTTATATTTTTGTGTATGGGGGGGGTTTATTTTGTTTTTTTTTTTTTGTATAGGGGGGGGGATATTATTTGTTATTTTTTTGTACATAGGGGGGGGTTTTATTTTTTTTTTGTACATAGGAGTAGTATTATAGTAGTTATATTCTTGTACATAGGAGTAGTATTATAGTAGTTATATTCTTGTACATAGGAGAGTAGTATTATAGTAGTTATATTCTTGTACATAGGAGGTAGTATTATAGTAGTTATATTCTTGTACATAGGAGCAGTATTATAGTAGTTATATTCTTGTACATAGGAGTAGTATTATAGTAGTTATATTCTTGTACATAGGAGTAGTATTATAGTAGTTATATTCTTGTACATAGGAGTAGTATTATACTAGTTATATTCTTGTACATAGGAGGGGGATTAAACGGGTTATATTCTTGGACGAAGGGGGGAGTATTATAGTTTTTTTTTTGTTTATATTCTTGTACATAGGAGTAGTATTATAGTAGTTATATTCTTGTACATAGGAGCAGTATTATAGTAGTTATATTCTTGTACATAGGAGCAGTATTATAGTAGTTATATTCTTGTACATAGGAGCAGTATTATAGTAGTTATATTCTTGTACGTAGGAGCAGTATTATAGGAAGTTATATTCTTGTACGTAGGAGCAGTATTATAGTAGTTATATTCTTGTACATAGGAGCAGTATTATAGTAGTTATATTCTTGTACATAGGAGGGAGTATAATAGAACTAATATTCTTGCACAGAGGAGGTGTATTATAGTAGTTATATTCTTGTACATAGTAGTAGTATTATAGTAGTTATATTCTTGTACATAGGAGTAGTATTATAGTAGTTATATTCTTGTACGTAGGAGTAGTATTATAGTAGTTATATTCTTGTACATAGGAGTAGTATTATAGTAGTTATATTCTTGTACATAGGAGCAGTATTATAGTAGTTATATTCTTGTACATAGGAGTAGTATTATAGTAGTTATATTCTTGTACATAGGAGCAGTATTATAGTAGTTATATTCTTGTACGTAGGAGCAGTATTATAGTAGTTATATTCTTGTACATAGGAGTAGTATTATAGTAGTTATATTCTTGTGCATAGGAGTAGTATTATAGTAGTTATATTCTTGTGCATAGGAGTAGTATTATAGTAGTTATATTCTTGTACATAGGAGCAGTATTATAGTAGTTATATTCTTGTACATAGGAGGTAGTATTATAGTAGTTATATTCTTGTACATAGGAGCAGTATTATAGTAGTTATATTCTTGTACATAGGAGGTAGTATTATAGTAGTTATATTCTTGTACATAGGAGGTAGTATTATAGTAGTTATATTCTTGTACATAGGAGCAGTATTATAGTAGTTATATTCTTGTACATAGGAGCAGTATTATAGTAGTTATATTCTTGTACATAGGAGCAGTATTATAGTAGTTATATTCTTGTACATAGGAGTAGTATTATAGTAGTTATATTCTTGTACATAGGAGTAGTATTATAGTAGTTATATTCTTGTACATAGGAGCAGTATTATAGTAGTTATATTCTTGTACATAGGAGTAGTATTATAGTAGTATATTCTTGTACATAGGAGGTAGTATTATAGTAGTTATATTCTTGTACATAGGGGACAGTATTATAGTAGTTATATTCTTGTACATAGGAGCAGTATTATAGTAGTTATATTCTTGCACATAGGACCAGTGTTATAGTAGTTATATTTTTGTACATAGGAGTAGTATTATAGTAGTTATATTCTTGTACATAGGAGTAGTATTATAGTAGTTATATTCTTGTACATAGGCGGTAGTATTATAGTAGTTCTATTCTTGTACATAGGAGGTAGTATTATAGTAGTTATATTCTTGTACATAGGAGGTAGTATTATAGTAGTTATATTCTTGTACATAGTAGTATTATAGTAGTTATATTCTTGTACATAGGAGCAGTATTATAGTAGTTATATTCTTGTACATAGGAGGTAGTATTATAGTAGTTATATTCTTGTACATAGGAGCAGTATTATAGTAGTTATATTCTTGTACATAGCAGTATTATAGTAGTTATATTCTTGTACATAGGAGCAGTATTATAGTAGTTATATTCTTGTACATAGGAGGTAGTATTATAGTAGTTATATTCTTGTACATAGGAGCAGTATTATAGTAGTTATATTCTTGTACATAGGAGCAGTATTATAGTAGTTATATTCTTGTACATAGGAGGGAGTATTATAGTAGTTATATTCTTGTACATAGGAGGTAGTATTATAGTAGTTATATTCTTGTACATAGCAGGCAGTATTATAGTAGTTATATTCTTGTACATAGGAGCAGTATTATAGTAGTTATATTCTTGTACATAGGAGGTAGTATTATAGTAGATATATTCTTGTACATAGGAGTAGTATTATAGTAGTTATATTCTTGTACATAGGAGCAGTATTATAGTAGTTATATTCTTGTACATAGGAGCAGTATTATAGTAGTTATATTATTGTACATAGGAGCAGTATTATAGTAGTTATATTCTTGTACATAGGAGCAGTATTATAGTAGTTATATTCTTGTACATAGGAGGGAGTATTATAGTAGTTATATTCTTGTACATAGGAGTAGTATTATAGTAGTTATATTCTTGTACATAGGAGCAGTATTATAGTAGTTATATTCTTGTACATAGGAGGTAGTATTATAGTAGTTATATTCTTGTACATAGGAGTAGTATTATAGTAGTTATATTCTTGTACATAGCAGGCAGTATTATAGTAGTTATATTCTTGTACATGGGAGCAGTATTATAGTAGTTATATTCTTTTACATAGGTGGCAGTATTACATTCTGTAGTGGATTCTAGTTATAATCTAGTCAGTTACTTATAATTTGTTATCTATCTATCTATCTATCTATATATCTATCTTTGATATCTATATACCTACAGGGTCTGGTAATGGAATATATTATGGAGATTAGCCTTTCCTTCTGCATCATATACAGCAGGCATCATTAACATCAGCGTCCTGCAGGATTCTGTTTCTGGGGATATTAAGCATTGTCCTGGCAGATTTGCTCTTAAATTGATTGAAATCCCCCGTTGCTTCATATAAATATCTTCTTTTTACTCTGAAGGTAATGGCGGCAGCGCCTCCAACAATGTGTAAATTAAACCCAGTGTGCACCAGATATTTACAGAAAGATATTATTCCATAAATGAAAGATTGTTCCCCTGCCCCCTAAATGAAGATTAAAGGCGGTTACTGTCATTCCTTGGCGGGCTTTGTTGCCCGGTATTACTTCTGGATCACAATGAATCGTCTACAGAGAGTTTGACAGCGGAGAAGAGATCAGACAATGAAGCTTCATTTCCTGTCGGACTTCACAGGGCACAAAGTTCTATAAAGACAGATTTACTTTGTACCAAAGCTCCAAATACAACCGGTGAAGAAAGTGCCTGCAATAAATGGACAGGAGAGCGGATCACAGCAAACAGTATTCATAGATTTACTAGTCTATTCACCCAACCCATATTGTCTTACATTGAACTTCACTTATCAGAGCAGAAGTTTGTGCTCCAGAGCTGCATCTCTAACTGTAACTGGGATCAGGAAGGGACAATCTGGGGCAGGAAGTGACTGTCACGGGAAGAAAGTGACAAACAGGAGGAAGGAAGTGACAATCTAGAGGGCAGGAAGTGATAATTAGGGGGCAGGAAGTGATAATCAGGGGGCAGGAAGTGATAATTAGGGGGCAGGAAGTGACAGTTGGGGGAAGGAAGTGATAATCAGGGGGCAGGAAGTGACAATCAGGGGAATAAGTGATCAGGAGGCAAGAACTAACAACTAGGGGGCGTAAGTGGTAATCAGAGGACAGGAAGTAACAACCAGGGGCAGGAAGTGTCAATCAGGGGAATAAGTGATAATCAGGGGGTTGGAAATGACACTGGGGAGGCAGGAAGTGATAATTGGGGGGCAGGAAGTGACTATGTTTGTCTATCTTCTGCTTCTTACTCTTATGCTGGTTCTCAGAGCTGTAAGATGGCTGCATCCTCGCTTCTGTATTGCAGTCATGACACCAGAACTTCTCACGGTTCAGCTGAAACAAACTTAGGTCACCAAAGAACGGCGATGTGTACCTGGCACAGAGGTGGACAAACAGAACCGATGCACCTGTATAAGGGCCTGGTAAATGGGGGGCCCATTGCTCCTGCTCTTTAGCAGTATATGAGATCCAAGGCCTTGGCTGTAATATATACAGTCAATGTGGATTTTACATGGCTGGAACACAGTTTTGGTTGACGTATATACAGTGCCTTGTGAAAGTATTCGGCCCCCTTGATCTTTTCAACCTTTTGCCACATTTCAGGCTTCAAACATAAGGATTTAAAATTTTTATTTTTTGGTGAAGAATCAACAACAAGTGGGACACAATTGTGAAGTGGAACAAAATTTATTGGATATTTTAAACTTTTGTAAAAAATAAAAAACTGAAAAGTGGGGCGTGCAATATTATTCGGCCCCTTTACTTTCAGTGCAGCAAACTCCCTCCAGAAGTTCAGTGAGGATCTCTGAATGATCCAATGTTGTCCTAAATGACTGATGATGATAAATATAATCCACCTGTGTGTAATCAAGTCTTAAAGTTTAAAGCCAGATTTGGAGACAAAAAGATTTCCTAAACTTTAAACATCCCAAGGAGCACTGTGCAAGCGATCATATTGAAATGGAAGGAGTATCAGACCACTGCAAATCTACCAAGACCCGGCCGTCCCTCTAAACTTTCATCTCAAACAAGGAGAAGACTGATCAGAGATGCAGCCAAGAGGCCCATGATCACTCTGGATGAACTGCAGAGATCTACAGCTGAGGTGGGAGAGTCTGTCCATAGGACAACAATCAGTTGTACACTGCACAAATCTGGCCTTTATGGAAGAGTGGCAAGAAGAAAGCCATTTCTCAAAGATATCCATAAAAAGCCACCTGGGAGACACCAAACATGTGGAAGAAGGTGCTCTGCTCAGATGGAACCAAAATCCAACTTTTTGGCCACAATGCAAAACGATATGTTTGGCGTAAAAGCAACACAGCTCATCCCCCTGAACACACCATCCCCACTGTCACACATGGTGGGGCAGCATCATGGTTTGGGCCTGCTTTTCTTCAGCAGGGACAGGGAAGATGGTTAAAATTGATGGGAAGAAGGATGGAGCCAAATACAGGACCATTCTGGAAGAAAACCTGTTGGAGTCTGCAAAAGACCTGAGACTGGGACGGAGATTTATCTTCCAACAAGACAATGATCCCAAACATAAAGCCAAATCTACAATGGAATGGTTCCCAAATAAACGTATCCAGGTGTTAGAATGGCCAAGTCAAAGTCCAGACCTGATTCCAATCGAGAATCTGTGGAAAGAGCTGAAAACTGCTGTTCACAAATGCTCTCCATCCAACCTCACTGAGCTCCAGCTGTTTTCCAAGGAAGAATGGGCAAGAATTTCAGTCTCTCCATGTGCAAAACTGATAGAGACATACCCCAAGCGACTTGCAGCTGTAATCGCAGCAAAAGGTGGCGCTACAAAGTATTAACTTAAGGGGGACGAATAATTTGAACACGCCCCACTTTTCAGTTTTTTATTTTTTACAAAAGTTTAAAATATCCAATAAATTTCGTTCCACTTCACAATTGTGTCCCACGTGTTGTTGATTCTTCACCAAAAAATTTTAATTTTATATTCTTATGTTTGAAGCCTGAAATGTGTCAAAAGGTTGAAAAGTTTAAGGGGGCCGAATACTTTCGCAAGGCACTGTATACTCATTGATTCTGCTGCGGTTCAGGACTGGTGAAAGAGAACAACCGAAGAGGGGGCGTGACTAGCTAGCGCCAAGAGTGGACGCCTTCTAAGGAGCTCCTACTCGGCGCCCATCCCACTTGCTAGCCTACTGTCTGCCCCTGTGACACCCAGGACACAGTTACGTAGTTTTGGGTGTTCAGGTTACCTTCTGCGTGCCTGGGTTGGCTCCCACTGTGGCCTGGTCCAGCTGCCGCGTGGTCCGCCATCTTGTCTTGACGTTGTCTCTGCCTCCTGCCCTACGGATCTCTGGCTCTCTGACAGCAGTGCAGCGGTTGGCCCACCTCTCCCTGCGCTGTCGCAAGTGAGTGCCCACTGCCCTCCCAGCAGGACCTCCGGAGATCCGCCGGTCTCACTTCAGCTCCTGTTGTTCTGTACAGGCCGTGCGCTTGAAATACAGGCTTCTTCCCCCCTCCTGCCGGCGGCTCTCCCTCTACGGTGCCTTACTGACTGCAGAGGTACGGTCCTCCACTGTTTCTCTGGATTCCCAGGCCTCCTCAGCAAGTAAGTGGAATTGACCTGCTTCCTGCAGCCTGGCCCTTCCTACTTCTTGTCTCTGTCCTTGGAGTTCTCAATCAGCGGCCTATAAGCTGTACTGTATAGCTTGCATATGGGGACTGACGCTTGGCCTTCCTTGACTGTGGACCCTCTGTTGCTCCTATTGGCATCTGGACATTTAGCTCTTTGTGGGGGGGTGGAGGGAGTGTTGAGCCCCTACACAACCACCAGGGGGGCTCCTCACCTCTCCCCCTATGCTCTCCTATGCTCTCTGCCTCCATTGCCTCATCTGACAGTCGCTCCTTCTATGGATACTTGATTTTTCCCCTCACCCCGGGGGCAACCGCCCAGACCGTGATCATCTTCCCACTGTGCCATGGTTAAAATCTGGCAAGCTAAGTATAGAGACTCATCATCTGGTGTTCAGAGTGGTAGCATAGACACCTTGCTGCATAAATCATTGCGACCCACTTCCGCTACTCCAGAAGTTCAACAGGAATCCTTCTCCGCTATGGCACACACCAGGTCTCCTCCGGCTACACTCGAAAACGTCAGTGATGAAGAGGTGTTCCAGATTAATAAAGAGATACCTATCTATAGGTCCTTCTTCAGCCACACGCTCACCAAAGCTCTGGAGCCTGTAGTCAAGGAGCTCCAGGAGATTAAATCAGACGTCCGCCAAATTGGTGGCAGAGTAGACAGCCTCGAAACCAATCAAGCGCAACTGATAACATATACTGAGGCTGCTACCTCGTCCTTTCATGCCTGCCAAGAACACCTCAACAACATGGCTGATTGGCTTGAAGACCAAGATAACAGAGGAAGATGTAACAACCTTCCTGAATCCTTCCCTCCTGAAACTCTACTTGTCACAGTGACATCGATCTTCTCTGATCTTCTGGGCCCTGACTTTCCAGATGAGATTGCGATAGAGCGTGCCCATCGGGCCTTGAGAGCTAAACCTCGATCTTCTGATCCTCCACGGGATGTCATTTGCCGCCTCTTTTGCTCCAGAGTCTGAGATGCCATCCTGAAAGAGGCCAGGGAACGGGATCCCTACACTTTTCAAGATTCTCCTCCTCGCTTCTTCCAGGATCTCTCTAATGTCACTCTAAGCAAGCAAAGTACTATGAAACCACTCACTGACGCCCTCCGTACCAAGAAAGTTCCATACAGATGGCTGTTTCCGTTTGGTCTCTCTTTTCAAATAGACTCTAAAAGCTTTGTTATCAGACGACATGGTGACCTTCCAGAGGCCCTCTCCGCCTTGGGTTGTCTGGACTTGTCGGTTCCTGATTGGGCTCTATCCAGGGCCTCACTCCATTGCCCATCGTAACCCCCCCCCCCGACTCCATGGGAGGTTGCTGGCTCGCACAAGACTTCCAAGGCCTGCAAGAAATCTGGCAAGTTGCCCCTAAAGAGGGTCTTGATGGACTCTACTTGACTTTGGTCATCTGATGCTTCAACTCTCAAACTCTACTGTTGGTAAATCTTTGTATTTTGCTTCTGTTACTTGATTTGCATACCATTTATTTCTGCTGACATGGTTTATTTTTATGGTGTATTTGTATTCAACTCATGGTCACGGGTGGTAGTCCCCCTCCATGTACGACCTTTTCATGTTTGTCCCCACTGGAGATTGTCATGGTGCCCCGCCGCCGGTTCTGTCTCCTAGTGATTTTCTGAGTCAGCCGTGGTATGTCCTTAGAGTACTGCGGTGGTACTATTACTTCCCCTATGGCTTAGGTTTTTACCTTGCGGTGATTGTCGGCATTGTGGTGGCCGCAGTTCTGGTTGCTTCGCTGTTGTCAATGCTGCTCTTGGTGGTTTTCCTTATTGGTCCTGTTTTATTCCTCCCCTCCTTCACTGGTAGGCCCCTCTACTTTACAATACTCTGGACTTACAATCCATCTTTCCCTTTTACTTAATGGATACTCTTAAGATTACCTCGATTAATGTACGAGGTTTGAACACCCCACAGAAAGAAGCCAAGTATTCACTCTGTTACGCAAATCCCACTCGGACATTTTTTTTCTCCAGGAGACCCATTTTCATCCGTAACATATTCCTTCTCTCACCCACACGACTTTCCCTCTCTGTTTCCATAGCCCATACACTTCTGCCTCTAGGGGTGTTAGCATAGCTTTCCGGAGACACATCCCTTTCCAACTACGCCAAGCACGACAATATTTGTTCCTTAAGGGTACCATTGATAACATACTCTTTACATTTGTAAACATATACGCCCCAAACTCGAGGCAGGTGTCTTGGCTTCTCCACGTGCTGGTGGAAGTGACGAATTTTACTGAAGGCAATCTAATACTCGGCGGTGACCTGAATATTGCCCTCAACCCCATAAATTGACTCCACTTCTGGATGGTCAGCCTCCTCCTCTGCTTCACTCAGGAGGCTGCGCCGTGACCTCTCTAAATTGCACCTTCTTGACACCTGGAGGACCCTCCATCCTGCCTTGAAGAACTTTACATTTTTCTCCCATAGTCACCACTCATACTCTAGACTTGACTATGTTTTTATCTCTGACCGTCTACTCCCTACCTTGTCTGCTGCGGACATTGGTAACATCACGGTGTCCGATCACGCTCCGACCTCTGCCTTGTTACGATTAAGCTCCCTCACAGACCCTATAAGTGGACATTGAACGAAAGGGTTCTAAGTAATCCCACCACCCTGAATGACATTAGGACTTCACTATTAGACTTTTTTGCTAACAATGATACTCCTGATGTCTCCTTGCCTATTCTGTGGGAATCTCACAAAGTGATCATGAGGGGTACACTGATTAGCCTTTGCTCCAGACTTAAAAAGCAACGTGAAGCTCGTATATCCCATCTTCTGTCTAGTATTAATATCCTTGAGACCTCAGCCAAACTTGCCTCCTCTCAGTCTAAGCAAGAGGAATTGTCCGCTCTTAGAGAACAACTTAGAGACCTTCTTAACATTAAAGCAGCTAAGGCCCTCCAATCCTGCCGTCATAAACATTACGTTCATGGTGACAAAGGCTCTAAGCTCACGACGCTCCTGCTTAGACAGCAGAAAGATAGAGCATTTATTCCCTCTATTCTAGCTCCCGATGGCTCTAGGTCTTGTACTACCGAAACCATCGCTACGCAATTCCAGAACTATTACCAATCCTTATATAATTTAGACTCTCCCTCCACTGGTATAGATGGTCCCACCTTGATCCATGACTTCTTGGACTCTCTTCAACTCCCGCGACTTTCTGACACTCAGATACCGGCATTAACTGCCCCCTTCACAAAGCAGGAATTGAGAGAGGTCCTTTCCTCTATTCCCTCTGGCAAGAGCCCCCGGTCCTGATGGGTTCCCTATCTCTTACTACAAGAAATTTCAAGATGTCCTACTTCCTAGATTCCTTGATTTGTGTAACTCTCTTCTGTTGGGGGCATCTTGGCCTGCTCAATCCCTCGAGGCGTATGTCTCAATTATTCCCAAGGAGGGTAAGAACCTGGAGTTGTGCTCCAGTTATCGTCCCATATCCTTGCTGAACTGTGATATAAAATGGTGGGCCAAGCTGCTTGCCAACAGGGTTTCCAAGCTCCTTCAGTCCTTAATAGGACCTGAGCAGACGGGGTTCGTGCCTGGGAGGGAGGGGAAATTCAATACCTCTCGGCTAATTCACCTAGGGCACTGACGCCAAGAAGGCATTTGACAGGGTCAGTTGGGCATTTATGAAAGCAGTGTTGGAGAAGTTTGGCTTTCCCCCTGCATTTATTATGGCGATTTTTTCGCTCTATACATGCCCCACTGCCCGTGTCAAGGTAAACAGTTCTCTCTCAGAGTCCTTTAGTATTAACAATGGTATCCGTCAGGGTTGCCCCTTGTCCCCAACCCTCTTTGTATTAGTTATGGAAACCCTTATTCAAAAATTAAGACTTAACACCTCTATCCAAGGGGTCACGATTGGAGGGTTTCACCATGTTGCGGCTGCCTTCGCTGATGATTTAGTACTCACCATCTCTAATCCCTCTGTTGCTATCCCAGAAGTACTCCGTGTATTCGCCCTTTTCGGACAGGTATCTAACTTTAAGATTAATTTCGATAAGTCTGAAATCCTTAATGTCAACGCCCCGCCCAGTTCCCGCCAACATCTGAAAACCTCCATTCCTTTCCTTTGGCCCTCCCATGCTATTAAAGTTTTGGGCATCAAGATTCCTGCTGACCCGACTTTACTCCCTTAACTTTGCCCCTCTCTTGGCTGACATCAAACAGAAGCTTTCTAAAATGCGCATTCCCTTTGTCTCCTGGATGGGCAGGAAAAACATTCTCAAGACGTATATCCTCCCTAAGATACTTTACGTCCTGCAAACGGCACTCATCCTCCTCCCTAACTCTTTCTTCAAGAATCTCCGTAGCCTCTTCATCTCATTTCTCTGGAGGAACTCCCGCCCACGCTTAGCATATTCCCTTCTAACCCGGCACAAAATGCGAGGTGGCTTTGCACTCCCTGACATTCAATCTTACTATAAGGCTGTCCACCTTGTGAGATGGCTTGAATTAGTTTCCACTGACACTTCCCTCATTCATACTTCCCTGGAACAGAACTTATTACCCTCTCCCTACCAGTGGTTCCTCTGGTCCTCTCGTTATACTCCCAATACTTCCACAGTTCTTAGCGATCTCACCAGGGGCACCATCCGTCTATGGCAAGCCTTCTCTACTACACTGTCTCCAGGCGCTTCCCCTTCCCCCAGAATGCCTTTTGGCCTCCTTCCTAGTTGGGATTCCTCTACTCCTCCAGACCTTTGTTTTCCTTGGACTCCTCCACGTCCCTATCTGTTCCTCACTGACCGACAGGGACCCTCCTCCTCGGACGTCCCTCTTGTCTGAGGGAGATCATCATAGAGTGACCTTCCTTCACTCCTTGTCCTTCCGAATCTCCTACAGGTCCTTTTCCCGCTCTCTCTCTCTCTCTTCCACTTAGAGATCTCAATTGGTTTGAGAAAATCCCTGACTCTACCAATCCCCGGCATAAAACGATCTCCTATATATATGGCTGTTTAATCTCATACCCCCTTCCCCCCAAACCATACTTTGTTAGGGAGTGGGAAAGGGAGTTGGGACTGGTATTCTCACCCTCCGAGCTCAAACATATCCTGTTGAGCTCCCATGGTTTCTCTAGGTGTGTTAGGATTCCGGAGAACTCTAAATTGCTCACTAGGTAGTGTAGAACCCCGGTGTTCCTCCACAGAATTAACTCCTCTATTTCTGATCAGTATTGGTGCTGCGGTCTCTTTGAGGGATCTCTCTCCCACATCTGGGTCACGTGCCCCAGGATTAGACCCTTCTGGGAGGCAATTGAGGGCGAGATTAAGTCTATTTGCCATGTTGAATTGAAGCTGCGACCAGAAACCATTCTCCTTTGGGCGTCCTCTCCCGATTTTTCTCCCAAATGGTCATGCCTTATCACCTGGCTTATCCAAGCTGCCAAGCTATTGATCCCACTTCGATGGCGTGAGACCGACCCTCCTTCCATCTCCCAGTGGAGGGAAAAGGTTAATCAACTTTATAGGTTCGAGGAGCTCTGCAGCTGGGGACTCCCACTTCGTTCTGGTTTCCTGTCCACCTGGGGACCTTTGTACCAATTTACTTGTAGAGACACCTAGCCCCCCCCCCCCCAGATAATATTTGGCTTCCATGGGCCTATCGCCCACACCCTCCTCTCTGGTACCCCAACTACATTTACCTGCGCCAAGTCCTTATGGACTTACCTCGGTTCATTCGAGCCTACCAATAGCCTTACCCCCCCACCTTTCTCTTTCTCCCTCCATTTTCTGATGTTTGTTGATCTGCTAATATTGTGTCCATGTAACTTCTTGATATGGTATTTGGTTTCATTACAGTGCCTTTATGTATCTCTGCTGTGCCACTTTGTAATTTTTGTCTGTTTCTTTTTTGGAAAACACTAAAATCAATAAATAAATAAAGATTGATAAAAAAAAAAAAAAGAGAACAACCAAAGTGTGTCATATAGTGGTGTGACAGTATGTGTCTATTATGTGAGGGGTGTATGCAGTACTGTGCAAATGTTTTAGGCAGGTGTGGAAAAAATTCTAGAAAGTAAGAATGCTTTCAGAAACGGAAGGATTAATAAATAAAAAGACGAATAAAAAAAGTAAAATGATTTAAAAAAAAAAAACGTTAAAACCACATTCACATTACAGGTTCTAGCCCCGCCCCAGAAACACAACACTACATTAAAAAAATTACCGTAACTTAGAGGGAAAACTTATAAAACGTGAAAAATTTGACAAATTTTCCCTCCTTTTTTCCTTACATTTTCCTGTGTATACATAAAAAAAAAAAAGACACAAAAATTATTTGAATAACCTGAGTGAAAAAAAAAGTTTTAGCCCTCAAAATGTACAAAAAAAAAAACAAGAAAATGTGCCTGGTCCCGAACCAAGGAAAATAGCCTGGTACTGAAGTGGTTAAAATGACCCCCAAAGGTCTATTAGGGGCAAAATGAGTTTTAAAAAATAAATTAATTAAAAATAAAAAAAAATGTAAAACAAAAATTTAAATAAAAAAATGAGCACCACTACCACATTACAGGTTCTAGCCCCTCCCTTTTGGTAAAAAACTATCTGTAACCTACAGTACAGACCAAAAGTTTGGACACACCTTCTCATTCCAAGAGTTTTCTGTATTTTCATGACTATAAAAATTGTAGATTCACACTGAAGGCATCAAAACTATGAATTACCACATGTGGAATTATATACTTAACAAAAAAGTGTGAAACAACTGAAAATATGTCTTATATTCTAGGTTCTTCAAAGTAGCCACCTTTTGCTTTGATTACTGCTTTGCACACTCTTGGCATTCTCTTGATGAGCTACAAGAGGTAGTCACCTGAAATGGTTTTCACTTCACAGGTGTGCCCTGTCAGGTTTAATAAGTGGGATTTCTTGCCTTATAAATGGGGTTGGGACCATCAGTTGTGTTATTCAGAAGTCAGGTGGATACACAGCTGATAGTCCTACTGAATGGAGTGTTAGAATTTGTATTATGGCAAGAAAAAGCAGCTAAGTAAAGAAAAACGAGTGGCCATCATTACTTTAAGAAATGAAGGTCAGTCAGTCCAAAAAATTGGGAAAACTTTGAAAGTGTCCCCAAGTGCAGTGGCCAAAACCATCAAGTGCTACAAAGAAACTGGCTCACATGAGGATCGCCCCAGGAAAGGAAGACCAAGAGTCACCTCTGCTGCGGAGGATAAGTTCATCCGAGTCACCAGCCTCAGAAATCGCAGGTTAACAGCAGCTCAGATTAGAGACCAGGTCAATGCCACACAGAGTTCTAGCAGCAGACACATCTCTACAACAACTGTTAACAGGAGACTGTGTGCAGCAGGCCTTCATGGTAAAATAGCTGCTAGGAAACCACTGCTAAGGACAGGCAACAAGCAGAAGAAGAACACAAGGAATGGACATTAGACCTGTGGAAATCTGGGCTTTGGTCTGATGAGTCCAAATTTGAGGTCTTCGGTTCCAACCACCGTGTCTTTGTGCGACGCAGAAAAGGTGAACGAATGGACTCTACATGCCTGGTTCCCACCGTGAAGCATGGAGGAGGAGGTGTGATGGTGTGGGGGTGCTTTGCTGGTGACGCTGTTGGGGATTTATTCAAAATTGAAGGAATACTGAACCAGCATGGTTACCACAGCATCTTGCAGCGGCATGCTATTCCATCCGGTTTGCGTTTAGTTGGACCATCATTTATTTTTCAACAGGACAATGACCCCAAACACCTCCAGACTGTGTAAGGGCTATTTGATCAAGAAGGAGAGTGATGGCCTGAACCCAATCCAGATGGTTTGGGGTGAGCTGGACCACAGAGTGAAGGCAAAAGGGCCAACAAGTGCTAAGCATCTCTGGGAACTCCTTCAAGACTGTTGGAAGACCATTTCAGGTGACTACCTCTTGAAGCTCATCAAGAGAATGCCAAGAGTGTGCAAAGCAGTAATCAAAGCAAAAGGTGGCTACTTTGAAGAACCTAGAATATAAGACATATTTTCAGTTGTTTCACACTTTTTTGTTAAGTATATAATTCCACATGTGGTAATTCATAGTTTTGATGCCTTCAGTGTGAATCTACAATTTTTATAGTCATGAAAATACAGAAAACTCTTAGAATGAGAAGGTGTATCCAAACTTTTGGTCTGTACTCTACATAAAAATTTCCATAATGGAAAGGGGAAATTATTACAAAAAAAAAAAAAAAAAATGTTAGTAATGGTTTGTGCAATATATAAGAAAACAAAAAAAAAAAAGAAAATCAGATACATCCAGACATTACAAAAAGAAAAAAACATGCAAAAATTAAAATGATCTAAAATAAAACCTTATATATCACTGAAAAACCATGCAAGAGTTATTTGAACAACCTGAACAAAAAAAAAAAAAGTCATAGCTTTGAAAACCAACAAAAAACCCTAAAGTGGTTAAATTGCTACCTAATAATATACAAAAGAGTTTGTGGTGACCTTAAACCCAAAGAGTCGCCCCCATCTCTGTCACACTATCAGCCTTTTTCTCCATCTTTGGGACAATTTTTGATCAATCTCTGGTAAGATGAGACGCGGTAACTGAATTTCCCCAAAAAATGATTTCTGCCACGACTTTGGAAGGTGACTGTAACGCACAGGGTACAATGTGAATGTGCTGCTGAATATTTTATGTGCAGCACGTCGTACAGAATCAGCAGGGCCCCTTGGGGGACCGCGGGGGGGGGGGGGGGGGGGGGGGCCGCCCCTGCCCGTTTTGGGGGGGGGGGGCCCCCCCCAACGTCGTACAGACATCAAGCAAGGCCCCCATTTCGCGGGCAAACATCCCGGGCCGCCGCGGCCTGGGGGGGGGGGGCGCCCCCCCCCCTCTCCCCCTTGGTGGGGGGGGAAGGGGGAAGAAAAAACCAACCAAGGAGGAAACACCCCCCCCCCCCCCAAAAAAAAGAGGGGGCGGCCGGAAAAATATTCCCCCCCCGGGGGGGGGGAAGAAGAAGAAGAAACTGGGGGGGAGGGGGGCGGAAAAATAAAAAAACACAAATCAACAAAAACAACAAAAGCCGCCCCCCCCCCCCCCCCCCCCCCCCCCCCCCGAACAAAAAATTCCCCCCCCCACCCCACAAAAAAAAAAAAAAACAAAAAACAAACACAAAAACAAACACAAAAACACACACAAACACACACATCACACACATACACATTACATTACATACACACACATACACATTACACACACACACACATTGCACACACATTACATACACATTACATACACATTATATACACATTACACACACACACACACACACACACACATACACATACATACACAACACACATACACACACACACACACACACACACACACACACACACACACACACACACACACACACACACACATACACATACATACACATTACAGACACACACACATTACATACACATTACACACACACACACACACATACACATACACACATACCCCACACAAAGAAAAAACACACACAAAACAGGTAGTAATGGCAGATACAATGTCAGGGCTGGATCTGGATCTAATAACAAATGGCAATGAGTGTTATAACTAATAATGTAACTACAAGTTATAGGTTCTGGATTTTTGGTGATGAGAAGTTGATCCAGGGATTTATTCTGCTATATTAGAAGTGAGGAAGTATTTTTTTTTAATATGGGTGACTTTTTTTTTAATATGGGTTACGGCGTCCACCTGACAGGAGCTTCTGCTTACCTCTGGATTAGATGTGTTGGACTAGATGGACTTGTGTCTTTACACATCACTATGTAATAACGCAGCGTTTCCTAGTGGTGACATGTGGTATGGCACTATGAAACTTTTTTTTACAATTTTTAAGATATATATATAAAGTCCTTCCACACTGATATATCAGAAGACATTGGATTCCCCCTTTTCTTCCTATGACATATAGTTAGCTGAGAGCAGCGGGCAGTGATTCATTCCATTTTGGCAGGGCGCTCCATGTTCCCTCTCGCAGCCGGGGTTCGCCATCTTTCAGGACGTACAGTCATGTGTACATGTTTAGAGACACAGAAACTGATTTAATTAAACCTTTCATTAAGAGCTAAAACAACATAGCGAGAGGGAAGAGACCCAGAGGAAGGCGTAATAATGATTCATTACAGAACAGCTGTCGGCATGTGCAGCCAGTCCGCCGATCCCTCACGTTATCTCATGGCGTGTTAATATTTTATAGCTTCTGATCATCTTTTGATCCGGCACTTCGGGGCAAACCTTTTGCTGTTGTTGTTCATCTTTGATGTTTTTATGAGCAGTTCCGGATACAAAAAAAACCCTTATTGTCAGGCGGTGGTGAGTGGTGACCGTTCTCCACCAATTCTTAGATATTTTTAGCTAATACTTGGCTTCTCAAGGGGTGTAGACTATGTGCACCTCAACCCACTGGGCACGGGGAATGGTCTATATGACTGACTGATCCAACCATAAGAGTGATAAACTATAATGATAAAATACAGAAAAGAGGAGAGAACAAGCCACTCTGTGAAGTTATGAGGCCCTTCTGAGATGTGTTTCATGAATATTTGAAAGGTTTGCCAGGAACATTTGCTGCATATAGGGGCATGAGGCGAGAGTCTAAGAAGGTAAGGGCATCCCTGGGCAGGAGGTGTACCCCTTTACAGCTATGTTGCACCACAGAATTGTATTCCCTTATATAACGTTGCTCCATATTGCAGAATGTTATTTTATGTCACAACCTGCCATTCTGTATTTTTTGTTTTTAGCATGTATTTGTAATAGGGCTGACTGGTGCTGCCCCTCTTACCAAAATCAAGAACTCTAGTGCAGGCAGACTTGCAGATCAAACAGAAACTATGAGGTCAACTAAGCTGTGGCCCCGACAACCCCTTATGATGCAATAGAGAAAACAAAACACAGCTCAACAAAAATAGAAAAGAAAAAAGTGCTGAGTTGTCGACCAACACAAGGCGCCAATTGTCAGGTCTTAATCAATATCTTATGCTCCAGCTTCCTTCTATCCATCATTTCCTTCAATGTATCACTGCTCACAGCCGTCGCTTTAAGGCTGCCATGCCTACCAGTCAAACTCTGGCTTGGTCTACTCAACCAGAGCTTTGAGACCAGTCCAGGACTGAGCGGGGTCTGTAAACCTGGCTCTGGCACTGCCCCGGATTGTGTTTCATGTATCTGGTCTCAAACTATTTCTGAACTACCTTTCTGTGGCTTCTGCTGATTCCCTGGTTTACTGCTGTTGGTTCACTCTCCTGGTTATTCCCTATCTTGCTGATTTGATTTTAGCTGAAACCTACCGGACTTGACCATGGCCTGGACCTCTGGCAATCTTCTACTATCATTTTGGTTATCCTTGTATTCTCCTGGTTTTTGACCTTGGCTTGTGTATTCCTCTCTCACTCTGCCCATAATAGGGTTTCTGGTTTGCTCCTTAGCCTGTAAATGCACCCATTTTCTAGCACCTTGTTCTCGGTTGCAATCTGGGTTCCAAGGAGCAAAGTCCACCCTGCCATGCAGTCGGCTCTGGTGAATAGCTCGTGGTGACCTTAGAGTCTGTGAATCAGAGCGGTGTGAATTATTGGTAGCTCACTTACTTACTGCCAGTTACCTGGTGCATATTAGGAAACTAGGAGAATATTTATGATACTCAGCATTTCACTGTCAGAAAGGATCAAATTAACCTTTTAATGGCAAAAATGCAGCATCTGGTCTGCATATAATCCAGGAGGGATTCTTTGGGGTAGGCTGTGGCACAAAGAGACTGTATTACTCTGCAATGGGATGAGAAGCTTGTGTGCACAGATACTGTGAACAAGTCTTCATGGCATCTGGGCTCAGAAGGAAATGGAAATATAAGGATGGGGCACAGCTGACAAGAGAAGAAGTTGCACAGGGGGCCCAAGCTAAGCTTTTTCCGCAGGGCCCTTTGGCCTTTAGTTACACCCCTAAACTCAACCCTGTTATAGAGCACAGAACAACCCTACAAAACAGCAGTTATAGCAAAAATTGTCTAGACCCCTGCACCCTCCACATGTCTCAATGAATGAAGATGAGCAGGTTTCCTTGGGAAATATTGATTTTAAGGATATTTTGAAGCCAAAAAGCCTTTGAGATGCAGAGCGGAGTGCATTAGTTCTGCGAGGTGCTGGTATCCTGCGGAGGAGGCCGCCTGATGATTGCCCCATGCATCATAGTTTACAAACCACTCGGAAAAGTGCTGTTTATGGCGACCTCCCTCATTAAGGCTCTTCCAGGCAGATAATGTCTGTTTGCTAAGCCCGGCCGGGCTGCACAGGATCTTGCCCTCACTATTGCTGTGAATCCAACTCGCCTCAATTGATATTGATTTCTATATAAGGCAAAACTGTAAAGTTCCCGCGATGGCGATTCGCCGTTAATTGCTTGTTTATCATTAAGAAAGAAAGCGCAGTAATCTCCGTAAAGCCGGGTAGTCTATGAGCAGTGCGGGGGTCAGAGGTCAGCCTCCAAGTAATTGCAAAAACCAGTCAATAACCGGGTCCTTTTAAAGAGACACTGTACTTGTAGTTCGCCTCCTTTCGCTGAATCCTATGCAGCTGAATACAATGTTATCGGCCATTTAAGGATGGTAAGAGGTGAATAATATCCATTGTCCCGTGTAGAGAAGAGAAAACTGGTTTGGACTGAACCGGTTTCGATTCAAATTTTTCTAAAGTTTCAAACCTGAAACTTTTGGGGTTAGTCACCCATGATTCAGTATTATCCTCCAGGATGTCTTCAGACTCCAGAGAGTGATAATGAAGTAAGAAGTAAATAATAACCAAATAACCTTCCCTTACCTCTCCTGGGCTCCCTCGGGGTCATCTTCTCAACTCTTCTGGCCTCCAGGGTGACATCACAGTAGATTGTGATTGGGTCTCAGCAGTCATTGGGGCGCTCTGATGTCATAATGCTTGCATTAAAGTACCTTGATGTCGGTATGCCCCACATGACTGCTGAGATCCAATCACAGGCCTCAGTGGTCCCCCCTGGGGTGTGTGACATCACCCAGGGAGCTGGAATACAACCTCGAGGGCGAATTGGTTCATACCGAGCCAGGTTCAAACTGAATGTTTGTTTTTTTACGAAACCGAACAGTTGGAGATTTGTCTTGGACACCGCCCCAATAATACTCACCTTGCATTACCTCGTGTGGGCCTCCTCACAGTGACCAGCGCTCTCCCGGTGACGTCCGGTGGTCTTCTGTGATTGGGCCTCAGTGGTGACCTGGGCACGTCGAGCATCCTGACCGCAGAGAATCTCAATAGCACTTCTGGTTCAGACAGAAATAAAACAGGTGCACGAACCTCTTAAATATTCACAAAATGAATCTGGCGAGGTCCCCCATCTCTAGTCTCATCTAAGACACATGAATGATAGTGTGATAGTGTCATGAGGAGGTGACAATAACGTGACCCCATAACAGTACCGTGTATGTATATATAACAATGTTATGAAATGGCTGGATATATAAAGCAGATTGTGAATCACACATTAGAAACAGCTACAAAGCAGAGAAAACAATAACTATTGAGTTGGAGAGGTCACCAGGATCAAATGGCATCCTAAATGTACGAATAAGGTAGGCAAGAACGCTAAGAGTGAGGTTCATGACAGTTTTGTGAAGGTTACATAATAGCACCAGTAAGCATCAAATAATGCAACACAATAACACATAACAATGCAATAATGCAATATACCGCCCAAATAATACCAATGTACACTGACTCCAATACTAAATGATGTTGGGGGTCGATGGAACTGGAGGCTTTAGGGGCCATTTTCCTCATTCCGTAGCTATTCGGGTTTCTCATAGGGAAACATAAAGTGATCTTCTCCATTGTTAACTTTGTGTCTGACTATTTGCTAAAGGGGACCCCTGGGAGCCCTCACTATCAGAGCCCTTAGGAGTTTCCTCAGCCCTGATGTAACATCTATCACCACATTGATATTATGTGCAGGAAGAAAAATCACAAATCTTTCATACAGCAGATTCATAAAGGTGTGGAGAAGCCACAAAGAGCCGGAGGGCTCCAGGGAGGCTTCTGTAGCAGCTCGGAAATAAGATCAGACTGATCAAAGGTAAAATACAACGTGCGCCACAGGCCCGACGATGCTGCGGAAACTTCTATGGAAGAGTCTATGGGAGTATCGGAGAGACAGACTGAGGCGAGGTGTGTGATATGGTTCTTTCTCTGCGGCGATGACAAAACCGTGCTCACGTCAGCAAGTCAGACGGGGAGTAAATCAGCGCATTTAAAGGAGAGACAAAACCTTCAGGCCCTGACCTGGAAATGAGAGGAGGAAGATGTTTATGCCGCTACTTCATCTCCTCTCCGGTGTGCAAGGAAAGATTTATATTTTCCATAATTTTTGTCATAACTTTCTGCAGCTTTCTTTACTAGACTCTGTATCTAAGCCTAAGATCCTGTCTGCTGAGCTCCTATATGAGTTATACTGTCTCTTGAGCCAGTGTATCTAAGCCTATTGTGTATAATACAGTCTACTGAGTGGCTGTATCCAAGCCTATCACAACTGAATCAATGTATCTAAACCTATTCAGAAAATCTTCCCCTGTAATCTGCAGCCATTGCTTTCCCTCCCAAACAGCTGAAGATCAATCACCAGCCGATGGCGGCCACAAATATCTTGTAGTTAATGCAGCGATATCAATATTTCCGTCTTCCTCCGCTCTATTATCTCAGTGATTGTGTTGACTCTCTCGGATCTGTTAATAGAGAACACATGAGCAGACACATTTGCGGAGCGAGCGGCCAGACGTGTCTCTGCTTGTGAAATGTTGGTTTTCCACGGTTATTTGTTGATGAGATGAAATCTGTTTTCGTCTTTCTAAATAGTGTGTAGAAAATCATCTCCAAGAGGTCAAGGACGGAGCACTGGGAGCTTGTACATGGGAAATCATCTCTCCTAAGAAATCCCCCAGCTTCTGGACATCCGAGGACTTTGAGATAATAACATGTGACAAAAAGGGTAAATGTCAACCATTGCGAGAGAAGAGATAAGTGATGGCGGGAATCAAAGATAATGTAAAAAGAAAGAAACCACCAAAATATCAACCAAAATTCTTCATCTACACACCTTCAGACATGGACCGAGAAGACCCCAACCAAACGCCACAACAAAGACTCTACTGCAATTAACCCTTTGTAACATTATGAGTAATCCAGAATTTCCCAGTATACAGTATATTCTTGCCTTCTATGACCAACTGATGACCTACCAGGGAATTACCGCATGGTGATGGAACACTACAATTCTAGAACAGGATATAAGGTGATTGATACAGTTTTCACAAGAGATGTAGATTTTCTCGGACTCAAGTGGAACCTATTTTATAAACCTAAGTGTAGAAAACTTTTAGGGTTCCTAGGACTATATATCTATAAAACAAAGTGTATGACACTGTCAGGGCTCCTAGGAATATGTATCTATAAAACATAGTGTATGACACTGTCAGGACTCCTAGGACTATATATCTATAATACATAGTGTATGACACTGTCAGGACTCCTAGGACTATATATCTATAATACATAGTGTATGACACTGTCAGGGCTCCTAGGACTATATATCTATAATACATAGTGTATGACACTGTCAGGGCTCCTAGGACTATATATCTATAATACATAGTGTATGACACTGTCAGGACTCCTAGGACTATATATCTATAATACATAGTGTATGACACTGTCAGGACTCCTAGGACTATATATCTATAATACATAGTGTATGACACTGTCAGGGCTCCTAGGACTATATATCTATAATACATAGTGTATGACACTGTCAGGGCTCCTAGGACTATATATCTATAATACATAGTGTGTGACACTGTCAGGACTCCTAGGACTATATATCTATAATACATAGTGTGTGACACTGTCAGGGCTCCTAGGACTATATATCTATAATACATAGTGTGTGACACTGTCAGGGCTCCTAGGACTATATATCTATAATACATAGTGTGTGACACTGTAAGGACTCCTAGGACTATATATCTATAATACATAGTGTATGACACTGTCAGGACTCCTAGGACTATATATCTATAATACATAGTGTGTGACACTGTCAGGACTCCTAGGACTATATATCTATAATACATAGTGTGTGACACTGTCAGGGCTCCTAGGACTATATATCTATAATACATAGTGTGTGACACTGTCAGGACTCCTAGGACTATATATCTATAATACATAGTGTGTGACACTGTCAGGGCTCCTAGGACTATATATCTATAATACATAGTGTGTGACACTGTCAGGGCTCCTAGGACTATATATCTATAATACATAGTGTGTGACACTGTCAGGACTCCTAGGACTATATATCTATAATACATAGTGTGTGACACTGTCAGGGCTCCTAGGACTATATATCTATAATACATAGTGTGTGACACTGTCAGGGCTCCTAGGACTATATATCTATAATACATAGTGTGTGACACTGTCAGGACTCCTAGGACTATATATCTATAATACATAGTGTGTGACACTGTCAGGACTCCTAGGACTATATATCTATAATACATAGTGTGTGACACTGTCAGGGCTCCTAGGACTCTATATCTATAATACATAGTGTGTGACACTGTCAGGGCTCCTAGGACTATATATCTATAATACATAGTGTATGACACTGTCAGGGCTCCTAGGACTATATATCTATAATACATAGTGTATGACACTGTCAGGACTCCTAGGACTATATATCTATAATACATAGTGTATGACACTGTCAGGACTCCTAGGACTATATATCTATAATACATAGTGTATGACACTGTCAGGACTCCTAGGACTATATATCTATAATACATAGTGTATGACACTGTCAGGGCTCCTAGGAACCTATCTATAAAATATAGTGTAGAATACTGTCAGGGCTCCTAGGACTATATATCTATAAAACATAGTGTATGATATTATCAGGACTCCTAGGGCTATATATCTATAAACATAGTGTATGATATTATCAGGACTCCTAGGACTATATATCTATAAACATAGTGTATGACACTGTCAGGGCTCCTAGGACTATATATCTATAATACATAGTGTATGACACTGTCAGGACTCCTAGGACTATATATCTATAATACATAGTGTATGATACTGTCAGGGCTCCTAGGACTATATATCTATAATACATAGCGTATGACACTGTCAGGGCTCCTAGGACTATATATCTATAAAACAAAGTGTATGACACTGTCAGGGCTCCTAGGACTATATATCTATAAAACAAAGTGTATGACACTGTCAGGGCTCCTAGGACTATATATCTATAAAACAAAGTGTATGACACTGTCAGGGCTCCTAGGAACCTATCTATAAAATATAGTGTAGAATACTGTCAGGGCTCCTAGGACTATATATCTATAAAACATAGTGTATGATATTATCAGGACTCCTAGGGCTATATATCTATAAACATAGTGTATGATATTATCAGGACTCCTAGGACTATATATCTATAAACATAGTGTATGACACTGTCAGGGCTCCTAGGAACCTATCTATAAAACATAGTGTAGAATACTCTTAGGGCTCCTATGAACCTATCTACAGTATACAATTTCCAGCTCTCTAAGGCAAGCACAGCCAAAGTTATGTCAAAGTGACATTGACATGTAGGTCTATGGAAAAACAAATTGTAAGCAGAGGATACAAGCTGCAAGTTTAACCATACACTGCACTGACACTCACTTTTATGCAATTTAACATTTAAAATGCTCCAAAAATTAAACTTTTATGGGGAAAGGTGCTTACCTGTGGGGTTTTTTAGACAAACATGGTGGTTATATTGCAAAAACCAATGGTTATATATAAAAATTAGCCTGTTTTGATAACTTGCTACATGCTTGATATTTTTTAGACAAATTTGTGGCTGTGCCTTGTTGAAAAGTGAAGAAGGATTGGCTTTCCAAAACATAAAGCCATCATAAATTATCCCTTCATGGCAGCAGATGTGAAATCAAAATGCTGTTGGTATTGAAAGATGGAATAACACAGGTTTTTATGACGTGGACATTTTTCAATATAAATTTTTCAGATTAGCCCAGGCGGAATCAGTGTTTTGCCATTAGAACAGCAGTTTGTATATATATACCAAAAAAACCCATTACAAAAGATTTTTCACTTATAGGACTGACTTTGTCAGTAAAAACAATGTAAGGCACTCAGCGTGTCAAACTGCTCTATTGCAAAACAGACCTTTTTATTAGATTATTGGCAATAAAATGGTTAACTATCTATGGCAGCAGTCACAGGCTCACACAGCACAGGCAGCACACAGTGCAGATAGTCTCCCTCACTCCTATGATGTATCTCACTCTCTGCCTGTAATTGATTACATCTGACTAAACTTCATTCTACTTCTCCTACTCCGAGGATTCTCTAGTTTTATTAAAAGTTTTCTGCTGTGTATTTCAGTAGAAAATGCAGTCATTGCTTTGGATCATGCCGTGATGAATAGCATATCCATCCCTTTGCAATGTATGAGGAGGTGGCCATTTTAGTTTGCCCAAGATGAAGTTTTTAGCTTAGTTAAAAACCAAACAATTTGGAATATTCAGGTCAATTCTATCTCGTAACACATTGGTTTGCCCATCTCTAGTCCAGAGTTTTCTAGGGTCCAATATAAAATTTCTGGTGCCCAAATGGTCGAATTAAGTTCTACGGTCTATACCACCAAGATCAACTGAAAATCTAGATATGGACAAACTCCATTAAGGCAGATCTCCGACCCATGGACACCCCCTGAGCTAAGCATACAACAGAAATATTCTGCAGAGCAAATGACTAAATGTATACTTCTTAGGGCATGTCCACATGGCTGATCTTGCATACCATTCCAGACATGTCCTCCACTCCTCTCCTGAAATACTCTGTGCTGCTGGGAGAATGCTGCACTTCTGTTACAAACAATACTCACTTATAAAATCACATGAGTGAATGGAGATGAAGAATGAGACTATAAAGCACAGAAACAGGGGATTGACTATTAGGTTCTGTTCTCTGTGGTCGTCCATGACCCTAGCAGATAAAGAGACAGAGGAGAGATCGTCAGCCTGTGCCGACACAATGAACAGTACTGCCAAGTACACTGGATTTCCAGCCGCACTCTCTTTTTCATTTTGGACTGTGAGTTTATTTTTCACAGCCGGTCTCGTCCTCCTCATTTACAATAGCTACAGGGAGGAAATTCATTGGATTTGCAAAATCCACTTTCCAGCGCGGCTTTATATGTGCTGAGAGGACAGGTAACTGCAAATTCATTTCTTGTCTTTTATTGAATCAGGATCGGTTTCATAGGAAGGCTTTGGGTTAGTAAAAGTAATCAGCCATGGCTTCATTGTCTATAGTATTTAACCTCCAGGGGGTGCTGTTCTACTATGGGCGATGGCAGATTTTAAAGGAACATTCAGGGAAGTGTCATCTTTACCCAAGGCAGTATACAGTAACATAATATAGGACAATCTATCTATCTCTGCATTGTATGTTATGAGTTGCGGTCTTCTATAAATTGACTTTTTTCAATGGTTTTTGTTGTCAGCTATAATATTGCAGTGTGTTCAATTCAAGTTAAAAAGGGCTACATGTGTATAACCACAAGAAAAACCAGACTAGCATGAAGCAATCTAAGGAACAAGACATTAAAGATATAAAATATAATCAGAAACAAATGCACAGAGCCAGTGGCGTAACTAGGAATGGCTGGGACCCAAGGCGAACATTTGACATGCCCCCCCCCCCCCGAACCGCCGCCCCCAACCCCCCAGACTGCCCCCTCCAGCCCCCCTTCCCGCACAAACCGCATTCCTGCACACAATATTATGCCCCATAGTGGCCCCTGCATACAGTATTATGCCCCATAGTGGCCCCTGCATACAGTATTATGCCTCATAGCGGCCCCTGCACACAGTATTATGCCCCATAGCAGCCCCTGCACACAGTGTTATGCCCCATAGCGGCCCCTGCACAGAGTGTTATGCCCCATAGTGGCCCCTGCACACATTATTATGCCCCATAGCGGCCCCTGCACACAGTGTTATGCCCCATAGCGGCCCCTGCACACAGTGTTATGCCCCATAGTGGCCCCTGCACACAGTATTATGCCCCATAGCGGCCCCAGCACACAGTGTTATGCCCCATAGTGGCCCCTGCACACAGTATTATGCCCCATAGCGGCCCCTGCACACAGTATTAGGCAGCATAGTGGCCCCTGCACAGGGAAGGATACCAACATAAAAAACAATGTTACTTACCTCTCCCTGGCTACGATGCACTTCCGTGCGCTACTTCCGCCATCTTCAATGTTGGACCAGATCTCGTGTGATCCAGGCCAGTATCGCGACGCATAATGATGTCAGCTGACATCTGGGACGTCACCAAACAGGCCCAAAGCCTGCGGAGTTCCGGAGAGGTGAGTTACAGTGTTTTTTATGTTCCCTCACCTCCCCTGGACCCCCGATCGTTATACTCGGAGTCTGAAAAGAACCCCGAGTATAATGATAGCAGTATAATGATATCCTGGGCCCTGTGGCAGCCGCTACCGCTGCTACTCCGGTATTTACCCCCCTGCACAGAGCTTATGCTATAACCAGCAACTCGCTGCAGGCAGCGGCTATATTCAGAGAGAGCCTAACCAATAAGAAACTGCTGAACAAATAAGCCTAAGAGTGACCAGCTGACCACTAATGCCCTATCACCAGTCAACACTGACCCTAAGGAACAAGGTATTAGAAATATACAGGAGGTCTAGAATTAAATGCACAGAGCTTATACTATAACCAGCAACTCACTGCAGATGGCAGGGATATTTATAGAGAGGCTAACCAATAAGGAAGTCCTCTACAAGGAGCCTAAGAGTGACCAGATGGGCACTAATGTCACCAGACACCACTGACCCTGACTGTCCCTACATATATTCCTAATGTAAACCCTAACACGAACAACAGGAGAGCACTAGGACCTATAGACAATAATCCAAACTGAACTAAGAAAAACAGATGCAAACAGGCAAGAACAAAATAGAACAAGATTTAGAAGCAAAGACTGGACTACAAGTAACCACAAGGAAAACTAAAGAAGAAGATATTAGAAATATACAGGATAGCAGACATTAAGTGCAGAGAGATTAGACTATAACCAGCCAGAATATTCAGACAGGCAGCTGACCACAAACCCCAGTCTGAACTACAGCTGATCTGCTGACCACAATAATAGTTGGATGGGTTTACAGTTTCATAGCATCAAGCCAAACAGACTAATAGACAAGTAAAGATGGAATATTCTTTCTGATCGTAACATTTTCTATGGTCAGAGCTTTGTTTATTGATAGTTGTAGATTTATATGACAAAATTCTCCGTGCCTGCAGCCACCAGCAGGAGGAGCTCAGGAGTCTACTGTGCACTGCCCTATTATTTAGTTCAATGCATAAACAGTATGTACTAAACTCCTAACGTAAAGTGTATCTTTTTTTTTACTATTGTGTAGGGGACGTGTGTGACTATTTTTATGATATAATTTATTATCCTATCTAACTTCCTGTTTAATAGAAAACAGGCAGTCACATTCTCCTTAGCAGCCCTCTAACTGAGCTGTTATTAATAATAATAATAGTCCTTTAATAGTCCCACAATGGGGAAATTCAGTCCGTACACGTTTGTATTGTGACTAAGCAGAGCTGACACATTTACCAGGAATGGTCACTTCACATGGCTGCTATAGTACTAGCTATAACAGAGCCTGAGATATCATTAGTTACAAAGTCAATGCAGCAGTTCATGTAGCGTATAAAATCACATTCCCAACTGTGTTATTAACTAGTGATATCTCTAATATCTCAGCTTTCTTGCAATACCAGAACCATGTTTCTAGGTGGTATACATCTGGAGATACATCCATATGAAATGACTGTCCCCCTTTGGTGAATGTTTCGGCTCTACATTCTGCATTGAGTTCATGTGTACAGACAGAGTTTCCCTGGCAATGCTTTGTTAGAGAACTTTACAGAAAGTTTTCTATTAAAAGAAAGTTAGATAGGTTAATAAAGTATATTACAAAAATGGTCACCCAACACAATAGCAATAAAAATATAGACTTTGTGATGGTTGTGGCAGCGAGATTTGGTGTTCTGTATCAGAAAAGAAGGTATGCTATACAATGAATCAGCACAGAAGCTAAGTGGTGTTAAAAGATGGAGATCCCCTTTAAGGAACCCCGTCCACAGATACATTGAACCTGTTACTTTATAGGTCAAATATCAGGTACATTAAGCAAAATAAACAACCAAAATGGCAGTAAAAGTACAACATGTCTACAAAAAAAATCTCATTAAGTATAAAGGTCAGCAGAGCTGGGGCTAATTGAGGAGACGGCTCTGTCGCGGCGCGTTCAGGTTCGGCCGGAGAATGCTTTGCAAGCTCATTAAAATTAAGTGCATCAAAAATCATTTGCAGAAGAATAACTCCGTGTACTCCGCAAATCACCGGGATCTGAGCCCATGATATTATATTAGTAGATGCAAAAGACCAAGCTTAAAGGGGAACTCCACCCTACAAGCTAAATCTATATACAGTATGTTGCGTACCTCTACATATGTAGAGCCCCTAAAGTACTAATACAATGGAAACCCCCCAAAAGTGACCCCATTTTGGAAACTACACCCCTGACAGCCGTTTCACAGATTTTATTAACATTGGAATGTGTAAATGAAAAATTACTAAAACGTCGCTTTATCCTCAAAGTTTTACTTTTCACAAGGGGTTAAAGGAGAAAAAGCTCCCCATAGTGTGTTACACAATTTCTTCTGAACACGGGAATACCCCATATGTGGTCGTAATCTGCTGTATGGGTACATGGGGGGGCTCGGAATGGAAAGAGCGCTATTTGGCTTTCAGAGGGCGGATGTGGCTGGAATAGTTTTCGGGGGCCACGTCACATTTGCAGAGCCCCTAAAGTACCAATACAATGGAAACCCCTAATTTATAAAATGGGGTCACTTAACCCCATTTTAGAAACCACACCCCTCAAGGAATTTCTAAAGAGGTATTATCATTTTAAGCCCAATAGTGATTCCCAAAAATGAATGTACCAAATAAAAATTGAAATTTTTAAAGAAATATGTTATTTCAGTGCCCAATATGTTGTGCCCACTTTGTGCCATCAGAGACACGCACTCCTAGAACTATTAATTGGGCAATTCTGGGTACAAAGTAGTTGTATAAGTGGGTGTAAACTGCTGCGCAAACCATTTTGTAGGGGCAATTTTAGTTCCTGCAAATGTGACATGGCGTCCAAATACCAACAATCTAAATCTGCGCTCCAAAAGCCACATAGCGCTCCTTCCCTTCTGCGCCCTGCTGTGTGCCCAAACTGCAGTTTATGCCCCCATGTATGACACTGGTGTACCCAGGATAACGGACTTCATGTTATATGTAGGTATAAACTGCTGCTTGGGCACAGCCGGGCACAGAAGGGAAGGAGCGCTATTTGGTTTTTGGACGTCATTCATGCCACATTTGCAGGGCCCCTGAATTGCCAGTAAAATGGAATCCGCAGATACTTGACCCCATTTTGGAAACGACACCCCTGAAGGGATTTTGTATTTTCTATTTTTTATTTTCTGGCCATATGAGGTCTGTTTTATTGTGGGATGAGACACCATTTTTGGGTGCCTATAACATTTTTATTTTCGGTAGTTGGTTGAGGGCTTATTTTTTGTGGTACAACCTGTGCTTTTTATTGGTACTGTTTTGGGGTACATGGGATTTTTTGATCACTTTTTATAGCATTTTTTACCACCATTCACTGTGCAGATTAAATAATGTTTCAGTTTATTGTACAGAATGTTACGGATGTGGCGATACCAGATATTGGGGTTTTTTTTTATTAATGTTTAGGTTTCTTTTCTTAGGAAAGAGGCATTTTGGGGCCTTATTTATTTATTAATTTTTGTAACACATTATATTGTTTTTTTTTTTACTTTTTTGTGATGTCCCACTAGGGGAGCTGAACCAGCTGTAATCACTAGTTCAGTACTATACACTGCAATACATATATATTGCAGTGTATATAAGAATGGCATCAATGTTCTGGACTATTCCACATGTAGCTTTTGGTGTGATCTTTGTTGATTGGCCACATCTGGGGAGGATAATAATGGTCTTGAATGTCTTTCATTTATACACAATATGTCTGTCTGTGGAGTGATAGAGATCAAACTCTTTGGCGATTTTGTGTAACCTTTTTCAGCCTTCAAGAGCTCTTCTTTTGAGGTCCTTGGAAATTTCCTTTGTTCATGCCATTATACCCCTCCTCAAGTGTGTTGTGACCAGACTTTGATAGATCCCTATTCTTTAGATATAACAGGTCACCCTCTCGCATCTAATCGCCATCCCATTGATTGAAAACCCCTGACTGTAATGTAAAGGTTCACATACTTTTGCCACTCACACATATGTGATATTGCAACATTTTCTTCTATAAATAAATGATCTAAAAGTCTAACTTTTTTTACCCATTTGTTTGATTTGGTTCTCTTCATCTACTTTAAGGATTTGTTTGAGAATCTGATATAATTTTAGGTCAAATTTATGCAGAAATCTAGAAAATTCGGAAGGGTTCACAAACTTTCCACCACCACTGTCTGACTTCAGAGTTTCCTTTTGCTCTTTGTAAGATTTGCATTGTATCTTCTACTCTGATCACAGGCAGTCCTTGGCACCTGGGCTCCCTGGGGCCCCGGAGCTTCATGTTTCGCCTCTGGTACCGTAGTCACACGTTAGCCACATTTTTGATATCTCAATCCCAGATTTTGCTCAACTCTAGTGGGAAATATAAGGAAAGCAGCAAAAAATACTAAAGAACTGAGCTCATTGTCTGTCAGACAATGGTTTATTTACATGAAACTAGATGAATCCTTTCACTAAGGGACCGAAAAGTGATAGACTCCAATCTCGAAGCGGGTGCAAGTTTTTTTTTTTGTACGGGCCCCCCCTCCACATCGTACACCCATGTGTATCACTTTATGTAGGACGGTCATACTTCAAGGTTATCCATTGCTCTTTCCTGATTGCTCCGACTATCTCCATGGAAAATTCCTTGCTGAGCCTCATGACGTTGTTAACCCATTGCTCACCAGAGTCAGGAGACCACGTAGCCGGAGCTGAAGTCCTCTATATCCTCTATATGGATTTTAATCCCAATTTGAACAATTTTAATGGAGACTTTTTGATTGGGAACAGCTTGTGACAATAGATGACCTTATTCCCTTCTCTGTGATTAGTCTCGTGTTATCGCGGCGTGCATGAGTCAGCCAACACGGGAAGTAAAAAAAGACTTAAAACCATTCCACAATTCTTTACAAAGCAGAATATAATTGACCTTTGTATCATGTTGAAAGCCGAGCTCCATCTTCTCTTCGAGCGTCTCTCCCCGTGCACAGAACTTCCAGCTGTTCCTGTTTCTGCACCTTTTGCCCCCTGTCTCACATGCATTTATCATGCAGATGTGTAATATCTTATGCTATTAATCCTGAAGACTGGCAGGCTACTGTACACAAAGAGGACCAAAAACATCAGGGGACATTCACCAGACATGGCGAAGAAGGCCAGGAGAGGTGAGAAAAGGGGAATATCAGTGTTGATTATTTTACCGCACCTCCTTGTCTTATACTTATTTGGCCGCACCCAAGATTTTTGGAAAATTCATAACAAACCCAGCTGGTTACAAACTGATCTGCTCATCTCTACCACCTACCAATTCCCAGTTGCTGTCTTTCCATTGCTCACTGAATCCCTGCTGGTCTCTACTTCCTGTTTCAATCTTGACACAACAGGAAATGCTTGCTCAGCAGGCCCAGTCTCAGGCCTCAGCGGTCCCTGAAGTCAGTTCTAAGACCCAAAGACATCAGAGAGTCACGCCGGAGACCAAGAGAGGTAACACTGGTTTTTAAGTTTGATCACCTCCCCTGGACCTCCGCTTATTATACTATGGGGTCTGAAGAGACCCCACAGTATAATAGCAGTTTTGGTTTGGACATGTTCAGTCTAAACGAACCTGCTAGGCCGAACCATACAAGACAAATATTGCGGGGCTCGCCCAACACATACTCATACTTAAAAGGGGTGTGGTTTCAAAAGGGGCGTGGTCTAAATAATCACCTTTAATCATAATTGAAGTAAAATGCAAGATTAATCCCAATTTTGATTTAGGTTGCCCAGCCCAAATCTCAAGATCAACGTTGAACAATGGTCATAGCAATCAAAGTCAACTGAGGTCAATGGATCTCAAGGAAGTCAATGGAAATTCCAACCATGAGGTTACACTTGCCCAATGTAAAATCACTTCGTTGACCACAAGTTTTACATAATGCTGATGCCATGCGGTTGTCAGTTGTCAGCAATGAAATCCCATGAAAGTCATTGCAATGGTTTTCCAATAGTGTCGTTTTCCATGGACATCTTGGAGCACAAAAAGTTGCAATAAATTTCCATTGGGAAACAGACTGATAGGCCTATTGTATCAGGCATATCAGAGCAGATAATAGCTGACCATACACATACAATAGCTATCTCACTCAGCATCCATATACACATGCACACTCGGCTGGGCCAAGTGGTGCACATGTACTGAATAGGAGAGACGAGAAAACTGTTGTCAGACTAGAGATGAACAAACCTCATGAAGATCAGAGGCGGAAATGTTTGCTAGGTCGGGGCAAAATGTTGTAGCCTGATGCACAAAGAAAAGCTGTTTATTATACTCTGGGTTCTCCTTGGGCCCCAAAGTATAATAGATGGGGGCAAGAAAGGTGTTTAGAAATAAGAACTAACATGACTCACCTTACCTGTTCTCTGCCACAACCTTCTTCAGTGTCACGGTCCTCTTCTAGAGCCATCCACCATCTCAATGATGTCATTTGTCGTTGTCATCCCCCCCACTGAGGTCTGTGATCGGGCCAGAGGATGCCATCCATCTAATATGTATGGGTTGCTTCAGGATGGTCATACACATTAGTTAGCTGGAGGCCAAAAGCTTGCTTGGTTAAAAGATATTCCTCCTAACACCCCTATACACATGGACACTCAGCTTGGCTAAGAGTACATGTGTTTTAATAGGAAGAGGGAAGGAAGCTCCGGTGGTGGCCAATAGAAATGAGCAAATTTTTCAAAAATTCGATTCGACCGATTCTCCGAAGTTTCCAAAACAATTCGATTCAATCCGAATTAATTTGCGGCAAATCACGTTAACCCCTTTCCGACATCTACCCTAATAGTAAGGCACTGCCGGGAAGGACTTCCCACAAACCACGGCAGAAGCATGGTGCGCATACAGAAACTGTGTGCGCACCCTGCTTTGCGGGTGTCAGACGGATGTAACGGCTGACACTGTCCTCTAACACCCCCGGTCGGACCTGAGCTCCAATCGCAGGTGTTAACCCCTGAGATGCCGTAGTCAAACATGACTTCGGCATCTCATGGGTTTTATTATATATTGGGGTCCCAATCCCAACCCCGGGTCTGCCCCATTGCTGTCCCTCCACATACCTGGTTGATCCTGCTTTGAATGGAGACTGTCAGCCTATGCGTCTGCACAGGCTGACCGCCTCCTATACACTGCAATACACGTGTATTGCAGCGTATACCTATTGAAGCAGCGATCAGAATATTGCTGCTGAGCCCAGGACAGGTGTCAGATATTTTTTTATTTTTAATCACCGCGGGGGGTGCCAAGGGGGACAGGTAGCATGGCGGAACCCCTTGGATGCCGCGGTCATGTTTGACCGTGGCATCCAAGGGGTTAAAAACCCCGATCGGAAATGTGTGATTTGATATATCGAAGCGTGAGGAAATCCGGAATTGATGCAAATCGAAGATTTCCTGAAATTCAGATCAAATTCCGCTTCGTCAGCTTCGATTGACTGACATGGTGGGGTCATGTAACTTAGAAGGTCACCTCCTTGTAAAAAAAAAAAAAAAAAGTATCAAATACGAGGGGCAAACTGCAGATGACAGAATATGGTGGAGAAAAATAGAAGATGATCCCAGTTTCTCAAAATCTCCATCTGCTAATGGGCATGTCATGATGTGAAGCCCCATAACAATTAAGGCTATAGGGACCCAAGATGAATTGTCGTCCTTGTATGAGTTATTGCAGGGTTCATGGGGCGGCCATTTCTTGTACCACAGGAGGTTTGCTCCAATGACCTTCTGATATAATAGGACTTTCAGGAATGGAGTCCAAAAAATAGTCGCGCTCCAGGTGCTCAGTTTGTTTACAAAAACGTCATCTGTCCATCAAAAGACTTGACATCCTTGGAGAGTGACAGGTAACAGGCCTCCCGATGAGCCTCAGCACCTCCTGCAAAGTCATCTAAATGAATCCATTAAGTGGAGTGGAGTGCGGCTCCGCCCGGCTCGCCTACTCTTATGTTTTGTGCATTGTTTTTTTGCATATCGTGTTACTTTACGAATCGCGTCGCAGGAAGATATTTATGACAGTCAAACACCTGGCAGAGTTTGCCAATTACAGTATTAAAATTTCCAAGAATTTATGAATCCATGTTAAATTGTTTAGCATTTAAATTACGGTCCCATCTTTCAGGACTTGGCAGCAGATCAAAGGATGAAAAATCCAGCTGCTTTGTTCCCAGCATGCACCTTGTAGATAGCGAACCCGACGCGCTCCTGCCTCTATCGCATTGTCTGTCTCATAGTTAACTCTCTTATGGTTTTGGAAAGATTTTGATCAGTGAGCAAAAATGCTAATTCTGGTCCTGTCCATGGACTGGAACGAGCAGCTGCTGCTTTGTACATTATTGTTCTCTTGTAATGGAAGGTTGAGAAACTTTTCACATACTTTGCTTACTGCGAAGAGCGATTTGATGCTGACAAACCAGGTTGTGGAATCTAAAATATCCTTCCTGTGTTTAGCCTAATCCCCTCATGGAGGTTCTGTGAGAACCTGGGAGAAGTCATGAATGGGTGACAGATAAGGTTTCGGCCAAGGTCATGGTAATAAAGGCAGATGTGAAGGTAAAGGATTGCCAAGACAAGGCCATCAAAGACAGGAACCAGGGAAGATCCAAAATATATCCAGAAGATAGAGACGATGTCAACATCAGGAGCCAACAGAAAACCAGATGTAAAATCAAAGGAGCATGGCAGGGGCGAAGGACTCGCTGTAGGAAATCTAATGCATTAGGAAAGCTGCTCTGAGGTCTAGGTCCACATCAACCATTGACTTTGGCAAAGAGATCATTGTAAAGGCCAGCCTGCAGCCGTTATCATTCCATAATTCCGTGGCCTCCATCCCTGGTGTCATGGTGTCCCCTGCCATCTTCTGTCTTCTGTCCTGTGTGCCTGTCATGCTGCTCTCCATTGCAGGTTGCCTGTTCAGGGTCTCCATGCTTGGCATCATGTTTACTGCTGCAGCCTTCTTTCTCTCACATATCTGCACCCACTCTCAGCTTCTTAAAATACCAGTGCACCATAGCAGTTGTCTCTCGGCCAATGTTCAGTAGACACAGTCTTCTGAGTAATAGGTATATATGATCTCTGTTCCACATACAAACAAACTCCAGCTGTCCTAACATCAGCCTATCTATCATGGCGAATGAACTCCTGCCCTCACATCAGCCTGTCTGCAATTGAGAACAAACTCTGCCTGTCCTGACATCAGCATATCTACCATTGAGAATAAACTCCGCCTGCCCTGACATCAACCCATCTACCATTGAGAATGAACTCCACCTTCCCTGACATCAGGATATCTGCCATTGAGAATAAACTCCACCTTCCCTGATATCAACCCATCTACCATTGAGAATGAACTCCGCCTTCTCTGACATCAGGATATCTACCATTGAGAATGAACTCCGCCTTCCCTGACATCAGGATCTCTGCCATTGAGAATGAACTCCGCCTTCCCTGACATCAGGATATCTGCCATTGAGATTGAACTCTGCCTTCCCTGACATCAGCCTATCTACCAATGAGAATGAACTCCGCCTTCCCTGACATCAGCCTGTCTACCATTGAGAATGAACTCCGCCTTCCCTGACATCAGGATATCTGCCATTGAGATTGAACTCTGCCTTCCCTGACATCAGCCTGTCTACCAATGAGAATGAACTCCGCCTTCCCTGACATTAGCCTGTCTACCATTGAGAATGAACTCCACCTGCCCTGACATCAGCCTGTCTACCATTGAGAATGAATTCCGCCTTCCCTGACATCAGGATATCTACCATTGAGATTGAACTCTGCCTTCCATGACATCAGCCTGTCTACCAATGAGAATGAACTCCACCTTCCCTGACATTAGCCTGTCTACCATTGAGAATGAACTCCACCTGCCCTGACATCAGCCTGTCTACCATTGAGAATGAATTCCGCCTTCCCTGACATCAAGATATCTACCATTGAGAATGAACCTTGCCTCCCTGACATCAGCCTGTCTATCATTGAGCATTAACTCCACCTGCCCTGACTTCAACTTCTGCCTGCCAACTTGATGCCACATCATGCTCAGGATATGCCACTTGTTGCAAATAGGGATTTAAAATGCAGCGAAGACAAGGTCCCTGCAAAGGGGTTAAAGAGTGAATACCAGGGAACCGCTTAGACACTGCACCTGGGTTTAACGTAAAGTCAAATACAAAGCAACGCAGTAGATCCAGACTTCTTCTGGTAAGCCAGTGTCAGAGAGCTAATAGGAAACAGTAGAATTATGAATGCAGCTCTGGGTGTGATTGGACGACATAAGAACCAAACATTTTACAGTGATACTGGGGCAGAGGTAAGGAGGGTCATGGAAGGTTTCATTGACTTGTGCCCCTTGTTTGGGTGATCCAGCTGTTGGTCTGTTATCCATATTCCTATAGAGGACAGGCTATTGATCTTCTCTACATCACATGACATTGAACCCTGAGCCTGTTTAGGGTTATCTGGATTAGACGCGTCTTCTCAGGGGGATCAATTCGCCTCTCTGACTCTCCTCAATGACTGTCCTCATTTGTATCTGTATAAACAGGAGAGATAAATGCACTGACTCATTTGTACATAGGGATAAAGCTTTTATCTGCCGCCAGCCACCAGTGGAGAGAAAATGAGCTGCTACGTAAGATGGAGATAAGTAGACTGCAGGAGGTCGGGCGGAAATGAAAGGCGTAATAAGCAAATAAGGGGCCTCTATATTGGTGGGGGGGGCAAAGCTATAAAGCCTCAGTACTTATGGCTCTCTTGTGGTCCTGGGTTAAAATACAACATGAAGTCTGTGCAGTCAGTTCTCTCCATGTTCTCAGGGTCTCTACATAATTTCCACCCACTTTCTGGCTCGTCCAATGGCAGCCCTCTAGGCGGTGTAGAGGCAGTCTAGCTGGAAATGGTATAAGGAAGTACTCCGACTGGCACCGTGAATAGGAACACTGTAAAAGCTGCCACACTTACCAGTACTGTTACTGTAATGGGGGGTACTGTGACTGGCACTGATGATCAAGACACCCAGTGACTAGCACCCTAAGGTTACCACTGTCTGGATCATACTGTTAACGCAGGCACTGTCTGGTTTATATTGTTAAAGGGGCACTGTCTTGTTGGTATTGTTATTGGGGCGCCAACTGCTTGAAACTGTTAATGGGGGCTAGTTGATACAGTTAATGGAGGCTCTGTCTGGTTTATACAGTTAATGAGGGCACTATCTGTTGGATTTGTTAATGAGCCACTGTCTGGTTAATACTGTTAATGGGGCACTGTCTAGTTGGTATTGTCATTGGGGCACCATCTGCTTAATACTGGTAATGGGGGCACTTTCTGGTTGATGCAGTTAATGGGGGCACAGTCTAGTTGTTAGATTTAATGGGGGCACTTTCTGGTTAATACAGTTAATGGGGCACTGTCTAGTTGGTATTGTCATTGGGGCACCATCTGCTTAATACTGGTAATGGGGGCACTTTCTGGTTGATGCAGTTAATGGGGGCACAGTCTAGTTGATAGATTTAATGGGGGCACTTTCTGGTTAATACAGTTAATGGGGGACGGTCTAGTTGATACAGTTAATGGGGGAATTGTCTGCTTAATACAATTAATGGGGGACTGTCTGGTTGATACAGTTAATGGGGGCACTGTCTAGTTGATATAGTTAATGGGGGGACTGTCTGGTTGATACAGTTAATTGGGGACTGTCTGGTTGATACAGTTAATGGGGGACTGTCTGGTTAATACAGTTAATGAGGGCACTATCTGTTGGATTTGCTAATGGGGGCACCGTCTAATTGATACAGTTAATGAGGGACTGTCTGGTTAATATAGTTAATGAGGGCACTATCTGTTGGATTTGCTAATGGGGGACTGTCTGGTTAATACAGTTAATGAGGGCACTATCTGTTGGATTTGTTAATGGGGGCACCGTCTGGTTAATACTGTTAATGTGAGCACTTACTTCTCATGTTTAAGGTTCTAGAGGAAATCCTGTCCATAAAACAAGTGTTTGGCTGCCAATATTCTTAGGCTGGGTTCACCTCACTGCTGGGCTGTACAAGGTGGAACCATAAAATGATAACACAAACATATCTTTATGGAACCCGTTGACTATAATGGGGTCCTTTTAGTTTTTGTTGTGGTGTCCTTCGTTTTGACAGATGAAACAGTGCAGCTTTGGTCCTAGCCTTAGGTGTATGGCCACCCTTGGACCCATCAGGACCCATTGTCATGGATGCCGGGACACATATGACCAAGCACTAAGCTTTCCCCTTATCCCTGCACTGACAGCCGCCTACCCTGGTCTGTGTGTGTTTCTTCTCATAGCCATGAGAGGTTACATAATTACCTGGCTTCCAGATTTAGTCCACTGTAATTTGCACATCTGACTGATAAAAGCTTTTGAAAACCTCCTCTCTTTTTTCTAATCTTCTTCGGCATGAGGTCCTGGGGGAGCCCGTCTTGATCCATTGGGTTTAATTAGGCAGAGTCAATCTGCATGGCTTGCCTTATGAGCGAGCCGCCTAAGGAGAAGAGTTCCTGAACTCGATCTGCAGACGCACCTGAAATTCCTACAGTCCTTTCTTGTTGCTATTTGTTTGCGCAAGTGATTGCCTCGTGCAAATATTATCATTAATGGGCGACATTTACATGATGGAGAGCGATTAAAGTGCGGCTCCGGTCCTGCCTGATATTAACAGAACTGGTGCAGGAATCCTTCCTAAGTGACATAGCAAATGCAATTTATAAAATAAGTTTCCTTAAATCCCTTCATTTCAAAGAGAAAATAAGAAAATCACTCCCATCATGCCCAGTTTAAAATCTTGTTCCTGTGGGAGGAGCTTTTTTTTTTTTGCACTCCATTTCGCCCCCTAGTGAGTAATTCACTTAAAACAACCTAACAATAGTAGTGAGAGAAGAGAATTCCAATATATTTTCATCATTTCCTTCTAAAATAAAATATTGCCTACAAATATTATCTTATGGTGTCAAGTCTCTTTAGTTTTGGATTTCTACTGATAGTGGGTGATATTGACTAATAGCCGAAATAACGGTGCCAGTAGGGGTTGCCTCCCACTCTTCTTTCTGTAGCGTTATATTTCCCCTTACCTTCTCCCTTGCTGTGTGTCAGTTTTCACTGTAATTCTAGCATTCTATTCATGAGCCAGGGAGCTCAGGATGAGAAGTGTTGCAGATCACGCCACTTTCAGGTAGCTGAAGCAGCTGTTTTAATTTGTGTTTTTAATATAACTAGACCACAATGCGTAAGATATCATATAACAGTAATCCTCCACACAAAGCCATTCCGCGTCCACCAGGGACAGATTTTCAATTCTTGACCTGCGAAATTCAGCTGGCCCTTAATGAAGAACAGAATGTGTTTTTTATTCCTTTCCGCCACTAATATTACAAACCTGTTATCTACGGAGAGATGCGAGTGTTTTACAGCCTGCATTATCCCATTTGGAGATAATGGTTCCTGAGACCCGGTGAGTTAATACTTTAATAACGTCTGTAATAATATACAATGTCAAAAGAGGGATTTGCGTAAACTGAGATTCGTCAGCCGGTCCGAGGATAATTTTTTTTTTTTTTGGAATGGGGAGTAAACAATGGCTTGCTAAGACTGGAAACTCAGATTACCAGGTCAAACTACCTGTGGTCAGTGAAAAACTCAATTGACCCCACATTCGCCCCATCTATGATCCAGAGCACAGCTCCCTCTAAGCCTGGTTCTATATTACAGGGTCACTCTTTTATTTGAATAAGAGCCATGTCATACTACATATGCCCTGAAGAGGTCGCTGCAGTGAAAATAAGCAACTGCAAGTATCTTCCCAAGTGGAATGAAATTAGGTAAATCCGACCTCAGAGGAGCACCACACATCAGATTCCACCATGTCATTATTTATTTAACAAAAAGTAGGCTAAAATGGAGAAGCAGTGTGTGAAAAATGATGCACACCCTTTCTGCTGCCATAGGAATTGCAAGACATAGTAGCAGTCAAGTGCCCAAGATTAATTGATCATCAGCAAAGGTGACCACCTCTATAAAAGCAGAAGCTTTGCTGGTCCTGAAAATTCAGGCGTGTGCTAAGACAATGTCAAAGAGGAAAGACATCAGTGATGATCTTAGAGAAGCAATTGTTTCTGTTCATCAATTGCATAACTAATAGATCATCAGCAAGTGTGAGAACCTCTATAAAAGTATTGCCGGTCTGAAGCTTTCAAGCGTGTGTTAATACAATGCCAAGGAGGAAAGACATCAGCAATGATCTTAGAAAAGCCAATGTTGCTTCCCATCAACTATTATATTTTCTCCTAGGCTATTGAAATGAATGGAAAATATACCAGAAGAAGTTAGTATTCTTATCTTCCAGGGTGCATCCAAGTACACAGTCTTGTTTTAGGAGAGTATTGATGTTTGGTAGAAACAAAGTTTGTCTGTACAGGTGGATTGAAACCCATAAAATATTTCTTGGTTTTATCGGCAATTATGTCAAATTCTATAATTATTGGGCCCATCTAAAAAAGTTATGTTCTTTTAATAAATGAAATCTATAAGAGGATGAGTTTGCCTTCCAAGAGTGCAGGGTGCACGTGGGCTGCCATGTGGAAGAGTCTACAACCAAAACAGGAGCCAACATACAAATTGAACCAAAGCGGAATAATATCTGACGAGTAACCCCCAACACACTCGGTCACAAGCTGATAAGGAACAGTGGCCAATGCTAAGATGCGTTGATCACGTGTCCTCTTTGTTCTGCTGAGCTGAACAGTTGTTTCCCAGAGACCTGTAACACGTTTCCGCTGATTGCTACACTATAAGTTGCATTGCCAGCCGAACGTATTATCTAAAAGTTACAAGCTGCCAAAATCAGCAATGACTTAACAGGACTGGCACCCCATCAAAAATACTGAAAAGCAATTTATAGAACTGAAAGTACCATCTGTAGTGAAATTGGCCTCGATCATCTTCACATGGCAATTAAGGACTCAGCGAGTCTGGAAATCCCTCTGTTTAACCAGAGGAAATCTTCAAAAATGCAAGGAAGCTTCTTACTACCAAACATCTCTGACAATTTTTTCCGGAAGTCTTTGTGTGTCATCAACGCTATAGTAACTGAGGATTTTTTGGAAGGTTCTTCCCCTTGTGTAATAAAAATGCAATTCAGCTATTCTTACTTGTATCTGTGGCGGGAAACCAGAGGGTTGACCAAGATGGCCACCATGACAGCTTTCATAGAGTCGCATTCCAGCTTTCTCAGTCTTCAGAATGGCAAATCTATGTATTCATTGATACTTTACCAGTTCCTAGAGATGGGGGAACTTCACAAGATTTGTTTTGATGAATATTCGTGAGGCTCAGCCCTCTGATTCATTTCTGGACAAAATTGGTCCAGTGGTCCTTTAGCGTCTTCTTCAGGCTTCTTTCAGCCTCCATCTGACTTCATGGAACACTGGGACACTGCTGAGGCCTGATGTCATCTAGAGGCCGGAAGAGGTCTGAGGAGTACGTTGAGAGACCACCAGACACCTAGTGAAGGTGAGGCAAGGTTTATTATTCTTCCTTCAGCTCTCCTGGACCTCCACTGTAACGTCTCTGCCTGTTCGGGTCTCTCATCCGCTCACACGCTGCTGCGCACAAGGCGTGTTCAGTTTGATTCCTTACTTAGGGTTCTTGTGTCTCAGTCTGAACACTGTCTTAGTACCTCTTCTCTTTAATTGAATTTCAGCCACACCCGTCTCCTGTACCTTGTTTCCCTCCGATCCTTTAACAGTTAATCTTAGCCTTGTCTGTGTGATTGACAACCTGTCTACCAATCAAGTCTGGGGCAGGTCCTGGACTTCCTATATACAGGTCCTCAGCCCACACAGGTTTAATGGCTATTGTGATTCTGTCCAGAGGCTTTGTCGCTGCTAGCTCCTCTTTCTGTTATTATTGTATTCTGACTTCTGACCTTTGGCTTTTCTTGTGACTACTCTTTTGGATTGCGATTTTGTACTGCTTTGTCTCTCTGGCTTTGACACTTGGCTTGCTGACTCCTCTTCTGTGTTGTTTGTCTTGTCTTGTTCTGTGTAACACTTATTCAGAGAAGGGATCGCCGCCAAGTTCTTCCTGTCATTAGGACAGTGAGACAATTAGGTAGGGACAGAGGCTGGGTCAAGTTTAGGGCTCACTACCTCTGTTATTCTCTTCCTCACAGGTTTCAGCAGCAGCACTAAGGTATTGCTCAACTGGCAACTCTCTTACATCCACTTATTATAATGTTTAATAGTGTTTTGTCGGTGACGAACCTCAAAAGTTTTGTTCTCAGGCAAACCCGAAATTTTGGGAAATTTTTGATCAAATTGGTTCACTCATCCCTACCAATCCCATACAAGCACAGCCCCAGTGACAGCCCCAGTAAGAGCTGCAACAGCTACCATATTGGTTACCCATCTGTAATAGGGAATGGGATCTTAAGTTGAACATCACAAGTTAAAGGTGGCATTGGTGACTCTACCATTAGGTTTCATGATCTGTGCATCCTCACAGACTAGGATCGAATACTGCAGTTGAGTGTCTGTTGCAGACGGGATGTTTCTGGCTGCAATCTCCGTTCCCTCACATTCCCAGCTATAGCAATTCAGATGCTCCTCTTCACTACCAAATAGGGGTTTAACATGGCCATAGCCAACACCCAACTGTGCCCCACACACTTATGCTATTTGGAGACAAGATTGATCAGCATATAAAACACATTGTCCCTATACCTATATGCTCCCACACTGGCATGGCTCAAAGCCTGGTATGTATCCCACCAATCATGGCATCTGAGATTGGCTTTGGAAAAGGCATGTCCAAGCTGAACAATAGGAGAGAACCTCCAGATCTCTACATTAAATACAACAGTAATATATCAACTAGCTATGTGCCCTATGTATAACACGGCAAAGAGTCGGAGATAGAAATACATTCTACAGGTTTCCAGGGAAGGCAGACAAGACCGAAACAACCCATAATGGATCCACCGATGGCCCCACTTATTGCATCTAAGAAGCTCTCAAGTTGACGGCTTCACTTTTCAAAAAGGAACCTGTTAGTGTCCAAATGACAAAGGATCACCATGTGAAATGGAAAACTAATGGCAGAACTTACAGAGTCAAATGCTTCTTCCCTGTGCTCTGACCTTTCTATAATCCTCCCCTAATGCAGTCTTCCTAGACGAGACGTTTTCATGCACTTTTCCATTCTGCGTGATAAATGAGAGACTTTATGGTTGGAAGGGAAAACCAGTTCCTGCATACTCCTGCGAATTCATGGAAGGTAAAACAAATGTCTGCACTCAATGTTCATTTCTACTGATCTATTGTACCTGTAATCTACAGTCCAGTTTATGTTTACGCATAAGAGATAGGCAAGAAAACAGAACTCATCATCTTCAGCCCATATCATCACACTTAATGGCTCCACACTTACCCCACTCTCACAAACCTGCTGCTTTGGGGTAACCTTTGATAACACTCTGTCTTTCATACCCCACATCCAATCACTTACCACCTCCTGCCGTCTCCAGCTCAAAACATTCCTTGAATCAGCTTATTCCTTAAGCTCTACAAAGAAGCTAGTCCATGTTCTTACCTTCTCCTGCCTTGACCACCACAATATCCCTTTCCTCTGTGATCTTCCATCAAACATTCACATATCCCTTCAATCCACTCTCATCTCTGATTTATTTATCTTTCCCCTCATTTTTCATCTGTCTCTCACCTCTGCAGTCCCTGTGCCAGATACCCATTGTCCAACAAATCCAGTTCCGAATATTATCTATTACATCCAAGGCAATCCACAACCTGTCCCCTCCGAACATCTCCGCCCTTAACTCCTGATATCTCCCAACACATAATCTCTCACCCTCACAAGACCTTCTTTACTCTTCTCTTATCTCTTCTTCTCACATCCATCTTCAAGATGTCCCCATACTCTGGAAATGTAATTCAAGAAAGACCTTCAAAGGCAACCTGAACGCCCACATCTTTAACCCTACAATCTCCTATAACCACACTGTCATGACAATGCCACCTGAACAACTTCCATCCTCACCTACTGTAGATGGTAAACCTTCGTGAGCAGGTCTTCTCTCTATTCTAGTTCAGTTTTCTTTATTAATCTTGGAGCACAATGAGACACATAAAGATCTACTCCAGCATCGGCCAACTGGTGGAAGGTCCATCACTGGGTTCATGGTTGTACCATCGCGACAAAAACCTTAGCTTTATGTCGAGTAGCTTTCTATTTACCAGTCTCAGCCACCAAAGTCTTTGAGCTCTCCATGGTACACTCTGGTATTTTAATGGCTTTTTCACTGTTGACCTGAAGTGATATTCACCTTGTTGTTGAGTCCTCTTCTAGTATTGTCCTACAAATGACTCTGAAATATTCCTTAAAAGTAACTTTCAGAGAACAATATTCCTGGTGAATCATTTCTTTGAATACATTTTCGGTAATTAGATTCATATGATTGAGCCCATCTTCTCAGCGGGTGTCCTTGTTATTTTCCCAATTATTTTCCATTTTCCTCTCTTCATGGTAGATGTAGTTAAGGTTTGCTTGAGAAGATCACAAAATTTATCCTTCCAAAATCTACCATTAGCTGCGCTTGATTAATCTTTAATTACTTATTTACTTTTAAGACAAAGTTTTCTGCACTCCTACGCATCGCAACTCTTGTTTGGAAAGATGGAAGGAAGTGATGCTACCCCGCTTATCAGTCATTATGGTACACAACAGCCGACTTATAAAGTCACGACCTTCCACCCATGTCAGAGGAGAAAAGGATCGGGATGATGGATTTCAACATGCCTGATCCTTTGGTGCCCGGGTGACCACCAGCCGCCACCAGAGATGTCTAGCATTAGCTTTTTCCCTCTCTTAAAGGGGTATTTCCATCTCAATGGAATGGATATGGCCGCTTGCTCGCTCGCTCGCTCACGCGTCTCTCCATTCACTTCTACTGGAGTTAAAGAAGTAGCTGAACAGATTTTCAGGGTCCCAATCGATCAGACATTTATCACTTGTTCTCTGGAAGGTGGATGAGTGATAATCTTGGGACATCGCCTTTGACAATTCTGCATTTATTAGAAGTTCTCCCTTCTGTAGACTCTATCTCTAACTCTCAGTTCTCCCTGAGCTGGCGAGTGGTGATGCTATGACATCTTCCACAGACAGCACATGGAGAAACCAAGACATTCTGATCCCTACGTCTCTCCAACTTGTTTATAGTCAGCGGCAAATAGAATATAATAGACAAGCACTGATGTGAATAAAGCCCAATGAATAGAGATAGAGCTGCAGAAACATGTCGGTGCCTGTGTCTCTGCCTCTCTCTTCTACTCTCCCACCCATCCACATTATTTCATAAACTTGTATGAAAAGCATATAATCTGATCCCTCTGTGACTTCACAGTCTGTCTCACCTCCCAAGATGGATTCAGTAGAGATTTTACAGTGAGTGAAGAGTTTAGAAGGAAGGAGAGAGTCTAATAATTGGAAAAAGCTGATTTTGTTGTGATATAACACAAAGTTTCTTTGTACTATTAATTTATGCAAAATGTATTAAAAGTAACCATTTAAAGAAAGGATGATTGTTTTTGGTTGGTGTTAGATCGGAGCACCTTGTAACAGGAACCTTGTGCTCTGACTGGCCTGGCATTGACTAAAATGGGGAATGGAGTCTAACTGTTTGCCAGACAACCCTGCAAGGAGATTTGGACTAAACTGGTAAATGTCCCAAATTGTGGTCTATCTAATCTTTACCAGTTGGCAGTAAGATGCACCATTAGTGATGCAAAGACCTCTAGTCAAGCAGCAGATGCAGGTCACATGTAGGCTATAGAAAAAGTGTTCAGGCTAAATCCAAAGAATATAAGCACAGGAAATATACTCTGGGAAGGGTCAGAAGGCTTTAAATAGCCTTCTACTGGCAATGCAATGCCATAGCAACGTAGCCTACTCATCAACGGGATTAGAAAGCGAGAGCCGGAGACGAACGTAGCAGTTGTCAATGGAAATCTTAACGTGTTTGGTTGTTTTTCTGTCCCAGTCATTGCTACGAAGAGAAGAGTGGCTGCAACGCACAAACCAAAGAGGATTGTCTCTTTCTATAGGTGCAGGTACACGGGTGTGACTTACCAATCTATATGTATGACAGTGATAGTTATGATTGGCCAAACCTTGCAAGATTGACCGTGAATATTCACAAGGATTGCCCAGCAGTTTCATTTCAGACCGACTTGTTCCGGCCAAACCAGAAGTGCTAAAGTTATAATCTGGGATCTCTTAAGACCCCTGAGTATAATAACCAGAGGTGTGGGGAGGGGCAGAAAAATAACAAACACTGTTACTCACCTTCCCTCATCTCTCCTGGGCTCCTTTGCAGCATCCAATGCTCCATTGCAGGCGTCCTTAGTCTTCTTCCAGTGTCATGACGTTGGCTCGCCCCAAGTGCCCCAATGACAGGCTGATCTTGGTCAGGAGACCAAAAGAGGACCAAAGACACCTGCGAAGGTGTGCCAGATGTAGAATGAGTGAAGGAAGGTGAGTGTCAGTGCTTACTATTGTTCCACACCATCCCTGAGAATCTGCTTACTATACTCTGGATTCGCGAGAGACCCCAAAGTATAATAATGATTTGTGGTTGGCAAACCCCAAAGCTCTTGGATTTGGCCAAACTCGAGACTTCAAGAAATTTGTAACAAACCTGGCTCCTTCCCTTATCTCTAGTAACAGGGGCATACCTATAGGGGTACAGGGTAATAGTCGCTACCAGGTCCTAGATCCTCAGGGGTCCCATAAAGGTCCTTCTGTTGCATAAAATATACCACTAAATGGGACATGGTAGATAATAAGGGCCCATCACAGATTTAGCATTGGGGTCCAGGAACTTCAAGCTACTCCTTTCTCTAGGAATAGCGAAGCATGTCTACTACGCCTAGCAAGTTGTGCCAAGTATATCATTAAAGCACATTATTACGCCACTGCACTGATATGAGAAATGTGGCGCCACTTCAGAATAATAGCGGATTCATACATGCTATAAGACTACTGATAAATCTTATGATATGACTTCATTCGATACAACATAGCCATTTCAGTAGCTGTAGACGCCGAGAGTTAATAGAGGGGCTTCTGGGATGAAGGTTGTAGACTCAATAACTAAAGAGCATCCAGGTTACTACAGCCATATTGTAGCTTCATAATGACGGCTGCCCTTTACCAGGTGTCAAATGCTTCAACGTATCGATCAAACAAAGGTCATTGTGTTCTCGAGTGGATCAGGATGTATAGGAATGAAATACAAAACATATACATGTACAGATAGAGAGTCTGACCGCTATACAGTATATGAGAGCAATACAGAGAGTATATGGTATAACCTGGGTATCTCCGGTATATAATTCTATATGTAGAGCCGGTATAACCTGGGTATCTCCTGTATATAATTATATCTGTACAGCCGGTATAACCTGGGTATCTCCTGTATATAATTATATATGTACAGCTGGTATAACCTGGGTATCTCCTGTATATAATTATATATGTACAGCTGGTATAACCTGGGTATCTCCTGTATATAATTATATCTGTACAGCCGGTATAACCTGGGTACCTCCTGTATATAGTTATATATGTACAGCCGGTATAACCTGGGTATCTCCTGTATATAATTCTATATGTACAGCCGGTATAACCTGGGTATCTCCTGTATATAATTATATATGTACAGCCGGTATAACCTGGGTACCTCCTGTATATAGTTATATATGTACAGCCGGTATAACCTGGGTATCTCCTGTATATAATTCTATATGTACAGCCGGTATAACCTGGGTATCTCCTGTATATAATTATATACGTACAGCTGGTATAACCTGGGTATCTCCTGTATATAATTATATATGTACAGCTGGTATAACCTGGGTATCTCCTGTATATAATTATATATGTACAGCCGATATAACCTGGGTATCTCCTGTATATAATTATATATGTACAACTGGTATAACCTGGGGATCTCCTGTATATAATTATATATGTACAGCCAGTATAACCTGGGTATCTCCTGTATATAATTATATATGTACAGCCGGTATAACCTGGGTATCTCCTGTATATAATTATATATGTACAGCCGGTATAACCTGGGTATCTCCTGTATATAATTATATATGTACAGCCGGTATAACCTGGGTATCTCCTGTATATAATTATATATGTACAGCCGGTATAACCTGGGTATCTCCTGTATATAATTATATATGTACAGCCGGTATAACCTGGGTATCTCCTGTATATAATTATATATGTACAGCTGGTATAACCTGGGTATCTCCTGTATATAATTATATATGTACAGCTGGTATAACCCAGGTATCTCCTGTATATAGTTATATATGTACAGCCGGTATAACCTGGGTATCTCCTGTATATAATTATATCTGTACAGCCGGTATAACCTGGGTACCTCCTGTATATAGTTATATATGTACAGCCGGTATAACCTGGGTATCTCCTGTATATAATTATATATGTACAGCCGGTATAACCTGGGTATCTCCTGTATATAATTATATATGTACAACTGGTATAACCTGGGGATCTCCTGTATATAATTATATATGTACAGCCAGTATAACCTGGGTATCTCCTGTATATAATTATATATGTACAGCCGGTATAACCTGGGTATCTCCTGTATATAATTATATATGTACAGCCGGTATAACCTGGGTATCTCCTGTATATAATTATATATGTACAGCCGGTATAACCTGGGTATCTCCTGTATATAATTATATATGTACAGCCGGTATAACCTGGGTATCTCCTGTATATAATTATATATGTACAGCCGGTATAACCTGGGTATCTCCTGTATATAATTATATATGTACAGCTGGTATAACCTGGGTATCTCCTGTATATAATTATATATGTACAGCCGGTATAACCTGGGTATCTCCTGTATATAATTATATATGTACAGCCGGTATAACCTGGGTATCTCCTGTATATAATTATATATGTACAGCCGGTATAACCTGGGTATCTCCTGTATATAATTATATATGTACAGCTAGTATAACCTGGATATCTCCTGTATATAATTATATATGTACAGCCGGTATAACCTGGGAATCTCCTGTATATAATTATATATGTACAGCCGGTATAACCTGGGTATCTCCTGTATATAATTATATATGTACAGCCGGTATAACCTGGGTATCTCCTGTATATAATTCTATATGTACAGCCGGTATAACCTGGGTATCTCCTGTATATAATGATATATGTACAGCCGGTATAACCTGGGTATCTCCTGTATATAATTATATATGTACAGCCGGTATAACCTGGGTATCTCCTGTATATAATTATATATGTACAGCTGGCATCAGATAGACATCACTTTGTATCTAGTCATTCAGTGTAGATCTTGCTTGTTTTACCTGTAAGTGGATTTTCTTGTGTCTTTGTACATGAACGTCTCCTTGAGATCAGATTTCACGGTTCATCCTTTATTCTCTGTTATAAATAAACAAGATTAATCTGGAGGAAAAACTCGGAAATGATAAAACAATCCCGGAATAACGTTATTTGATTTTGCCTTGTGCAAATGTGTTGCAGTAATCCAAGAGGGAAAGACAGATTTATTGCAGACCGTTCTTTATTCTGGTTTAACCCAAATAACCTGTCGGCAAATACTTCGCACATCGCCGGAGAAACCAATCATCGTAATATGTTGACTTGCTCAATTAACAAAGAGCTGGAGTGAAGAATGATGGCGAGCGTCTGCGGCACACGTAGTAATAGTAATTATACATTCTAATAAATCCCGCATGTCTGAAGGAGCCGAATTACACCTGCCGTAGATCATCTCCTCCATACATCGGCTTCTTGGAATCATCTTTCTTCTGATAAGTTAATAATGCCCATTAACAAGAAACAATCAGGATTTGAAGACACCTTAAGAAAACATTTCTTCCAATGGTTGTATATTGTGCCATAATTGTCGTCTGATCCAGGAATCTATTTAAAGGGATGGTTCAGAAGCCATTTGTTTCAATCATGACCCATTGGAAGGAACTGGCCGGTCATCCTAAGACCATCAGCATGGACTCTGAGCATTTCTTTCCTCTACTACTGCCATATTTCATACACCCCAACCGCATACGCCAAATATTAGAGAAGCAAAGAAGATGTCTGCCTGTGCTGTTTAGACAGACATTTTATAGAATTCATGACCCAAAATCATCAGCCCCAAAAAAAGAAGAAGGGTTTAACAGCAAAGGACATCTCTAACAATTACCTATTATAGTAGACATGTTGTATTGTTTTATGGGTGGAGCTTAAAGGGGTTGGGCGGGTTAGGAAACATGGCTGATTTCTTTTCTCAGGAAGTGACATCATCTCCATTGGTCACATGGCAATTCTACAGGTACTAAACTGTAGCAATGCCGTGAGACCAATGAACATGATGTCACTTCCTGAAAAACAAAGCAGCCATGTTTCCTAATCCTGCCCAACCCCTTTAAATACCTTTGAATGTATGATTCAATTAAATCCTGAAAGGGAGGAGCTTGCTGACAAGAGGTGTGGCCTCCTGTGAAATAGCGTGGGGTTCACAAAAAAGGTGGGGCTTAAATAAGACTTCCTGTTTTAAATTAAATATATTGGAACATTTCAGTTAAAGGGGTTTTTGGTGGGAAAAAAATTCAAGCAGGTTCAGAATGGAATAAGAAAAGATTCCTCGTAGATCGAGAAGGGACTAGGACGAGGGCAGCGCAGATCTGAAGTGGGAATGGGAGCACCAGGCTTCTTTTTGTTTTTAACCCCTTCTGAGCCCGTCTGAACTTTTTACCCTGATAGATAACCCCTTATTCTCCATATTCTCCATCCTGCCCCTTGCAGAGGAAAGGGTTAACAGCGTTGGGCGATTCTCCCTGCAGTTGCGCGCACCAGGCAGCTGTTTGCAGCCAAATTCCTGTTCATTAAAAACTTTAATAATATGCATTTTTTTTTAATAGGTCTATGTTTGCAACCGTGCCAGAGTCCATGGGGATTGAGGAGCTTTCATTAGCAAAAGATTGGCTGCAAAGAACTAAACACGCTGCTTTTCTGTATCCATGGCAACAGACAAAGGGCGGGGGGAGGGGGGCGAGGCAGAATTTAGGAGAAAGGGACTAAAAATTAGGCAGGGATGGGGGGGGATATTTGGAAATGGAAGTGAAGGAACATCATAAGCTTCCGATTCCTTGCAAGGAATGAGCTGCTCTTATAATATCTTGCAGGGAAGGGATCCCTTTAAGAACTTCAAAGTTCGACCAGTAAAGTTGAATCAGACCCAGTGAGGGACGATGGTCGATAATCTGCAAGTAACTGGTAGAAGAGCAGCGGAGCGAATCGGAACGCCGGATCCAAAAATCATATCTGTGGAGTGAAAGCGGCCGAGGGGAATATGAATTCCTCACAACTGCTTCTTAGTATAAGGCACCAAACTGCACCGTATTATGGCTGTGCCATACAGAGTACTGACAACTGCATCATACAGAAGTATAGGGACTCAGAGTCCCACCATACAGCCCCTCCATATATGCACAGACTGGGTTGTAACAAGTCAGGAATGCTACGAATTTTTGAAAAGTTATGGGTTTGGCCAAACCTGAAACTTTGGGGTCCACCATATTTCTTATACTCAGGGATCTCTTCAGGCCCCAGACTATAATAATCAAGGTGAAAAGATAAGAAAACACTCACCTTTCCACGGCATCCTCCAGCATTCCTGTCCTCTTCCCAGGCCGTCCACCATGTCTTCTGGTCCACAGATCACCATAGAGGCGTGTGATTGGGTCTCAATGGTCGATCAAGGCCCACCCATCACTAGACCCTCCATAAGTCCCTCATTTCTTCTACAACTTATATTGGGGCTTCAAGTTATGACTGTACTGACTGGCAAATGGATTCACAACATTATCAGCTGTGACTGTGCCAGGAAGCTGCACCTAAAGCCAATAGAATTTTGTACAGATACATTGTATCATGATGTATTGAATGAATTGCTTCAGCACAGTGTACTGCACAGGGTTTTGGTGTCCTGGAACTGATGGAGGGGTTGAGAGAGCAAATGGATTCACATCATTATTAGTTGTGACAGGAGGGCACAAGGTAAAGCTTAAAAAGGACCTGTCTCCTCCTCCACCAACTCCAGTTCTTTGCATCCTTTAATAGGATCCTCTCCTCTGATTCTGGTGCCGCTGGAATTTTTTTCTTGACACCCCACCATTCCCGAGCAATCAGAACAAATAGTCTATGCTAACTAAACTCTCTAAGGTCACTCGGGTGGTGTTAGGCAGGAGCAGGCTAGGGGGTGTGACCTAACACAGACTGCCTGTGATTGGAGCTCTGAGTCACGCCCCCATTCCTGCTTCTGCCTGACATCACCCACGTGACATTAGAGAGTCTAGTTATTATATCAGGCACCAAAACTAACTGCACAGATTGCTCGGGAACGGTGAGGGCTAGAGGAAAAATTCCAGCTGTGCCAGAAACACTGGAGCAAGGAGTATTGGGGGACAAAAAGAGCTGGAGTTGGTGAAGGTGATGAAAAGTCCTTTTAAAGGTAAAAGTTTCTTTCACAATGTTATATCTAAAGCAAGCGATATATACATGAAATTACCAAGGATGTGGTTACCAAGATGGTGTCAGCTGTAACTAGAAAAGCATCGGGGGAGTTAATTAAAGCATCTGTACCTGCCTTACCTGAACAGGTGTCTGGATGAAACCATCACCTGGAAAAGGGGTGTATGAAGAAGAAAAAAAAATCTCTGAATCTCGATTTAACCTTCGCAGTGTTCACACCCTGCAACCACAACTACCATAAGACCCAATAACATCAGGGACTATCACATATCAATTACACAAGGATCGCGCTTCATGACTGGTGGCGTCCCCTGAATCTAGGTATAAGAAGTCATCAGTCTACCTGTTGATCTGGAGAAGGTGGAAGGTCGGTAGCCTGATCCTGCAGAGTCTAGTAAGTAAAATGGTGGTGTGTGCGTGTCAGGTAGTCAATACAGAGACAGATGTAGCAGAGCTGAATTGGTTATATGGGGTCTATGGTCTATTCACTACTATTCTTTGATAACGCAGTTCTATGGCTGGACTATGCTGCTATATTGTGCACGTGCTCACCTATATATTGTACTATATAGACCTCTGTGTTACACGTTCTCCATAGACAGGCCGCACTTAGGCTATCCTTGCAGTTCGTCTACAGGGCTCTTAAGGGCCACATTTTAAAATAATATTAACGATAACCCTACAGTGTTGAGTAACATTTATTCTTCATGCCATAAAGCCCCTTTAATGGGTATCGCTAACCGATAACCGCTCAGATCCCCACCGATCTGTAAGTTACCCTCTATTCTATGGCTAGGAGGTAACTTTCTAAGATGGGAGGACCTGTTTAAGGTAACTCGCTAGGTCATGGATATATAACCGAACCTGGACCACGACCACCAGCTGTGCGGACAAACCATCCCTGCTGACGCTATTGTAAGGTATCTGGGTATAGAGGATAGTGGTCAGGAGATGAATAATTCAATAGCATTATACTGTGGGGGGCAGTAATGGAGCATTACACTGTGGGGGGCAGTAATGGAGCATTATACTGTGGGGGGCAGTAATGGAGCATTATACTGTGGGGGCAGTAACGGAGCATTATACTGTGGGGGCAGTAATGGAGCATTATACTGTGGGGGCAGTAATGGAGCATTATACTGTGGGGCAGTAATGGAGCATTATACTGTGGGGGGCAGTAATGGAGCATTATACTGGGGGGGGCAGTAATGGAGCATTATACTGTGGGGGGCAGTAATGGAGCATTATACTGTGGGGGGCAGTAATGGAGCATTATACTGTGGGGGCAGTAACAGAGCATTATACTGTGGGGGACAGTAACAGAGCATTATACTGTGGGGGGCAGTAACGGAGCATTATACTGTGGGGGCAGTAATGGAGCATTATACTGTGGGGGGCAGTAATGGAGCATTATACTGTGGGGCAGTAATGGAGCATTATACTGTGGGGGCAGTAATGGAGCATTATACTGTGGGGGGCAGTAATGGAGCATTATACTGTGGGGCAGTAATGGAGCATTATACTGTGGGGGCAGTAATGGAGCATTATACTGTGGGGGGCAGTAATGGAGCATTATACTGTGGGGCAGTAATGGAGCATTATACTGTGGGGGGCAGTAATGGAGCATTATACTGTGGGGGGCAGTAATGGAACATTATACTGTGGGGGGCAGTAATGGAGCATTATACTGTGGGGGGCAGTAATGGAGCATTATACTGTGGGGGGCAGTAATGGAGCATTATACTGTGGGGGGCAGTAATGGAGCATTATACTGTGGGGGGCAGTAATGGAGCATTATACTGTGGGGGCAATAATGGAGCATTATACTGTGGGGGGGCAGTAATGGAGCATTATACTGTGGGGCAGTAATGGAGCATTATACTGTGGGGGGCAGTAATGGAGCATTATACTGTGGGGGGCAGTAATGGAACATTATACTGTGGGGGGCAGTAATGGAGCATTATACTGTGGGGGGCAGTAATGGAGCATTATACTGTGGGGGGCAGTAATGGAGCATTATACTGTGGGGGGCAGTAATGGAGCATTATACTGTGGGGGGCAGTAATGGAGCATTATACTGTGGGGGGCAGTAATGGAGCATTATACTGTGGGGGGCAGTAATGGAGCATTATACTGTGGGGGGCAGTAATGGAGCATTATACTGTGGGGGGCAGTAATGGAGCATTATACTGTGGGGGGCAGTAATGGAGCATTATACTGTGGGGGGCAGTAATGGAGCATTATACTGTGGGGGGCAGTAATGGAGCATTATACTGTGGGGGGCAGTAATGGAGCATTATACTGTGGGGGGCAGTAATGGAGCATTATACTGCTCTACCACAACTGACAGTCTCTGCTCTGATGGGAGCCACGCTGACCCTGAAGGACAGATTCTGGAAAGGGTTGACTTGGATTTGATGGATTGACTTTAGCACCTTGGACAGCGAGGAGCTCAGACTATGAATGATCTGTCCATGGTGCTGAACTTATTATACACAGTCTATATCTGTAGTAGAGCTCAGCAACCTGCAGCACAACATACCATAACATGCTGGGACAGACAAAACACCACAGTTCCCCAGCAGCACAAAGTATTTCAGAAGAAAAGAGTATCACTCTTACTAGAGATACAAAGTGGAAGAATCAGGCTATATCAGCAGTACAGAGTATTTCAGGAGAGGAGTGTGCTGATCTTATAGGGGAGGTCACAGGTTACATAGTGGAAGGAGCAGGGTTCCCAGCAGTACAGAGTATTTCAGGAGAGGAGTGTGCTGATCTTATAGGGAAGGTCACAGGGTGAGAGTTACATAGTGGGAGGAGCAGGGTCCCCAGCAGTACAGAGTATTTCAGGAGAGGCGTGTGCTGATCTTATAGGGGAGGTCACAGGGTGAGAGTTACATAGTGGGAGGAGCAGGGTCCCCAGCAGTACAGAGCATTTCAGGAGAGGAGTGTGCTGATCTTATAGGGGAGGTCACAGGTTACATAGTGGAAGGAGCAGGGTCCCCAGCAGGGTGGACACAATATAAGGGGTAACGGATAGAAGGATTACAGTTATCACACGGCATCCTCAGTATCATTCACTTTTATGCCTCCCTGTAATAACTGCAGGCTCCATTTTCTCTGGCGGTGTCAGGAGGCTCCAGGATATTCCTTCGTTTCTCCATCACTTCCCTGCTGGAGGGGAGACGTCTCAGCAGCTGCAGGTGATGATTCTTAAACACACAAGTTTACATTCTGTTACATCTACAATTCCATATAGAATAAGAGATGTCACTGACTACAGCTGTATACAGGCGGGGGCACATCTGCACATGCACACCGGCCATCCTGAAGGACTGACTGACCGCAGGCTACAACAAATTGGACAACGTTACTAATACTGGACATCTAGAAATTATACATTATAACCTGAGGCGACCAATTCTCTACTGCTGGCCATGAGTATATAGGAAGAAGCTCAGCTGTCCTATATACTATATATATATATATATATATATATATATATATATATATATATATATATATATATATATATATATATATATATATATGATACACAGCAGGCACTGAGAGCAGGCTGTAGAATGGTCACTATCTGCAATATCATCAGGTTAATAACTTAGTAACATAATACCACAGTGTGTATGCCAATAATGTCTGAAAGGGGGTTCCCAAGTATTTCCATTACATAAGACTCCAAACCCCAAGATTCAGGCCTGAAATAAACCAAGAGGTGGTCGACATGTCAACAGCTGTAATATCAAGGTGTATTTATCCTGATATATACTCCAGAGCTGCATTCACGATTCTGCTGTACATAATGTATATACACCTCTTAGACATGATTTCTATAGATGTAATAGGGTGAAGAGTGCTAATATGTGGGACATTGAGCTAAACATGGGGGATGTTCTCCTTTGTGAGCTAATTTTACTGTGAGAAATTCTGTATTATAAAAGAGCATGTATATAAGAGATTAGAAGTGAATAGCACCGTTCACACCTGGCAGTACAGTGAGGCGGGAGCCATTGTGGTGATGTAGACCTAACACAACACTCGCCCAGAGTCTGATCTAAGAACTTCTAATCAACACAATGTCACTGCCTGGAACAGGAAGACACAAACACAACCTGCTCTATTATATCTAGAGATTGTGACACAAATCCCGATGTAAAAACCTCAAAGTGCACAGAAAATTCTACAGACTTTCCAACACTCCTAAATTCTGATGACACCTGAAAAGCTCCAAGGAAGAGTCTGACCCCGACCTAAGATTATCACCTGCAAAATATTTAATTAGCTGCAATCCAGAGACATCTGTCTGCCCTGCCCAAACCTGCACGTAGTACCAGGGAGACTCTTTATAGTGTGAACAGACCCCTACCCAATGAGAGAGTACACAGTGACTGCACCAGTAGAATAGTGAGCGCAGCTCTGGAGTATAATACAGGATAAGTAATGTAATGTATGTACACAGTGACTGCACCAGTAGAATAGTGAGCGCAGCTCTGGAGTATAATACAGGATAAGTAATGTAATGTATGTACACAGTGACTGTACCAGCAGAATAGTGAGCGCAGCTCTGGAGTATAATACAGGATGTAACTCAGGATCAGTACAGGATAAGTAATGTAATGTATGTACACAGTGACTGTACCAGCAGAATAGTGAGCGCAGCTCTGGAGTATAATACAGGATATAACTCAGGATCAGTACAGGATAAGTAATGTAATGTATGTACACAGTGACTGTACCAGCAGAATAGTGAGCGCAGCTCTGGAGTATAATACAGGAAGTAACTCAGGATCAGTACAGGATAAGTAATGTAATGTATGTACACAGTGACTGCACCAGCAGAATAGTGAGCGCAGCTCTGGAGTATAATACAGGATAAGTAATGTAATGTATGTACACAGTGACTGCACCAGCAGAATAGTGAGTGCAGCTCTGGAGTATAATACAGGATAAGTAATGTAATGTATGTACACAGTGACTGTACCAGCAGAATAGTGAGTGCAGCTCTGGAGTATAATACAGGATGTAACTCAGGATCAGTACAGGATAAGTAATGTAATGTATGTACACAGTGACTGCACCAGCAGAATAGTGAGCGCAGCTCTGGAGTATAATACAGGATATAACTCAGGATCAGTACAGGATAAGTAATGTAATGTATGTACACAGTGACTGCACCAGCAGAATAGTGAGTGCAGCTCTGGAGTATAATACAGGATGTAACTCAGGATCAGTACAGGATAAGTAATGTAATGTATGTACACAGTGACTGCACCAGCAGAATAGTGAGTGCAGCTCTGGAGATAATACAGGATGTAACTCAGGATCAGTACAGGATAAGTAATGTAATGTATGTACACAGTGACTGCACCAGCAGAATAGTGAGTGCAGCTCTGGAGATAATACAGGATGTAACTCAGGATCAGTACAGGATAAGTAATGTAATGTATGTACACAGTGACTGTACCAGCAGAATAGTGAGTGCAGCTCTGGAGTATAATACAGGATAAGTAATGTAATGTATGTACACAGTGACTGCACCAGCAGAATAGTGAGTGCAGCTCTGGAGTATAATACAGGATGTAACTCAGGATCAGTACAGGATAAGTAATGTAATGTATGTACACAGTGACTGCACCAGCAGAATAGTGAGTGCAGCTCTGGAGTATAATACAGGATGTAACTCAGGATCAGTACAGGATAAGTAATGTAATGTATGTACACAGTGACTGCACCAGCAGAATAGTGAGTGCAGCTCTGGAGTATAATACAGGATGTAACTCAGGATCAGTACAGGATAAGTAATGTAATGTATGTACACAGTGACTGCACCAGCAGAATAGTGAGTGCAGCTCTGGAGATAATACAGGATGTAACTCAGGATCAGTACAGGATAAGTAATGTAATGTATGTACAAAGTGACTGCACCAGTAGAATAGTGAGCGCAGCTCTGGAGTATAATACAGGATATAACTCAGGATCAGTACAGGATAAGTAATGTAATGTATGTACACAGTGACTGCACCAGCAGAATAGTGAGTGCAGCTCTGGAGTATAATACAGGATGTAACTCAGGATCAGTACAGGATAAGTAATGTAATATATGTACACAGTGACTGTACCAGCAGAATAGTGAGTGCAGCTCTGGAGTATAATACAGGATGTAACTCAGGATCAGTACAGGATAAGTAATGTAATGTATGTACACAGTGACTGTACCAGCAGAATAGTGAGTGCAGCTCTGGAGTATAATACAGGATAAGTAATGTAATGTATGTACACAGTGACTGTACCAGCAGAATAGTGAGTGCAGCTCTGGAGTATAATACAGGATGTAACTCAGGATCAGTACAGGATAAGTAATGTAATGTATGTACACAGTGACTGCACCAGCAGAATAGTGAGTGCAGCTCTGCAGTATAATACAGGATGTAACTCAGGATCAGTACAGGATAAGTAATGTAATGTATGTACACAGTGACTGTACCAGCAGAATAGTGAGTGCAGCTCTGGAGTATAATTCAGGATGTAACTCAGGATCAGTACAGGATAAGTAATGTATTCTATTTGCATCTTTTCATGGAGATTGACTTCACAAATAACCATATGTTTTACTTGCTCTTCTAGTCACTCAGGTTTATAACATATGTATTCTGCTTATCCTAATAAACACAGAAGCCATAACAGACATAGCATTGTATAATGCGCCATATGGTCCTTAGATTCAGGGTCACAGATTTGTACTGGTTTCCACCCTGACTACATATGTTCTATGGTAATAAATCATGTAGACTTATGTTGGGAATTTTTACATTGAGAGGATTATTGGGGATTTGATGTAAAAGTCCGATCCTCCGGCCCCTTAGTCTGTATGTCCTGCTGGTCTAGTATATAGTGAGAAGCAGAGGATGTGCCATCAGTAGTCAGTGTTTCCCTTTTCCAGATTATTGGATTCCTCATCTGTATTGAGTAATTTCTGAAATCCAATAGATTGACTTTGTATAAATCCCGCACAGCAAATCTGACTATAGGAACACTACAGTAAAATCAGAAGATGGTGACACCAAAAGTAATCTGCGGCCCCTGCTGCCGGGTCCCCCACAATTAATATAGGAGTTAATTGGTGTTAGAACGAGAGTAATTAGCGACAATCGCTTTATAATTGATATTAATTAGCAAATTCCCAATTATGTAAAATTACCATTTTGTGTCACCTTTGCCTCCTGTCATGACAGATTGTGGTTCTCCTGGTGCCCTAAACACATTTATAGGCTCTGTGGCCGCCGCACGGACTCACATTATACAGGACTGAAGGCAAGATCTTCTCCCCTTAATGGATTACAGGCGGATATTACTAGAGGAGCTGCGGATATGTCCTGGATGTATAGTGTGAATAAGGATGAGAGCTGATGAGAAATAATTGAACACTCGACAATTACATTATAGCTTGTGCTTTCCAGCTTCCTCCTGACACTCCTGACATTACTAATAGTAGTGGTAAGACACAGTTATGTCCTATACAGGATCCAGGGTAGCTTATGGGAACTGCAACCCAGCACCAAGGCAGGCAGAAGGAGTACAAGAACGTACCTATGGCTGTCCTAATTGGGGGAACCATATAGGCAAGATGGGCATTAGACACCATGAACTAAGACATTATGTCATAGGACAGCAGGATCAGGAGGACAAAACCATAGGACACCAGGGACTGAGGAGCTAAACCATGGTACAACAGGAACTATAAGATTATACTACAGGATGCCAGGGACTGAGCCACTAAATTATGGCACAGAAGGAACTATAGGACTATACCACAGAACACCAGGGACTGAGCCACTAAATTATGGCACAACAGGAACTATAGGATTATACCACAGGACACCAGGGACTGAGGAGCTAAACCATGGCACAGCAGGAACTATAGGATTATACCACAGGACACCAGGGACTGAGGAGCTAAACCATGGTACAACAGGAGCTATACGATTATATCAAGGGACTCCAGGGACTGAAGAGCTAAACCATGGCACAACATGAACTATAGGATTATACCACAGGACACCAGGGACTGAGGAGCTAAATCGTGGCACAACAGGAACTATATGATTATACTATAGGACACCAGGGACTGAGGAGCTAAACCATGGCACAACAGAAACTATACAACTAAACCACAGGACACCAGGGACTGAACCACTAAATTATGGCACAGCAGGAACTATAGGATTATACTACATGATTCCAGGGACTGAGGAGCTAAATTATGGCACAACAGGAACTTTAGGATTATACCACAGGATACCAGGGACTGAGCAGCTAAATAATGGCACAACAGGAACTATAGGACTATACCACAGGACACCAGGGACTGAGGAACTAAACCATGGCAAAACAGGAACTATAGGATTAAACCACAGGACTCCAGGGACTGAACCACTAAGTTATGGCACAGCAGGAACTATAGGACTATACCACAGGACACCAGGGACTGAGCCACTAAATTATGGCACAGCAGGAACTATAACAATGAACCACAGGACACCAGGGACTGAGCCACTATTTTGTAGGACATCAAAAGCAAACAGTCAGTAGCCACATATGAGGTAATTTGGCACACTGCCTGCCTCATTCTTCCGCTGTATTTCGCCAGCAGGATACATAAAGAAGGATATTCTTCATTCCCTAAGTATGTGTAGTTATTTTGGAAACCTGTAATTTTTCCAGGCATTAGTCACACACATAAGCACTGTCTGTCTACTAGACTGTCCAGAACCAACTTGATGCTTCTTCTTCCTCCAGTCTGAGTCCCAAGGGCTGTAGCCGCCTCCGGCAGATCCATCATGTTGTCCACATGGGCCGCAGAATGAAGGCGCCTTAGGCGATTCCTTCTATTTGATCGGCTATAACGAAGACTTAGGTCTGAAAACAATCACCATTTTGATAGGGATTGTCCTCATATTATTATGGCCTTCATTCCCATCATCCGACAAATTTATAGTAACCCTAATCCTCAGCACTGACAAATCCCGAATTATCACCCACAGACATTCATACACATTCAGATCTTAGATCGTCAGGTATCTCAGGAGAACATTCAATGTCTGGAGAAGCTGCATATATTTCTCCTAACTAAATACCTTGTGAGCAGCGTGGGAGAAAATACTGTCAAAACAGAGAGCTCAATGCATGTACACAAGAGAGGGAAACGGAAGGTGCCGGAAACAGAGGAGGAAACAGCCAGAACTGACTAAGGGGAATGAACTCATTTACTGACGACTGGATATAATTGGTAGGGAACTATAGAACTAACTATACTACAAAAGAAAATATAGGATATATACTATATATATATAAGTAGGTATAGAAAAGATCATTTCACATACACTAGTAGATAACATTACTATATACAGTAAGAATACACCAGTATATACACAAAAGAGTGGTGTAACAGCTACCGTAATTTAGGTAGTATTATAGTAGTTATATTCTTGTACATAGGAGCAGTATTATAGTAGTTATATTCTTGTACATAGGAGCAGTATTATAGTAGTTATATTCTTGTACATAGGAGCAGTATTATAGTAGTTATATTCTTGTACATAGGAGCAGTATTATAGTAGTTATATTCTTGTACATAGGAGTAGTATTATAGTAGTTATATTCTTGTACATAGCAGTATTATAGTAGTTATATTCTTGTACATAGGAGCAGTATTATAGTAGTTATATTCTTGTACATAGGAGCAGTATTATAGTAGTTATATTCTTGTACATAGGAGCAGTATTATAGTAGTTATATTCTTGTACATAGGAGCAGTATTATAGTAGTTATATTCTTGTACATAGGAGCAGTATTATAGTAGTTATATTCTTGTACATAGGAGGTAGTATTATAGTAGTTATATTCTTGTACATAGGAGCAGTATTATAGTAGTTATATTCTTGTACATAGGAGCAGTATTATAGTAGTTATATTCTTGTACATAGGAGCAGTATTATAGTAGTTATATTCTTGTACATAGGAGCAGTATTATAGTAGTTATATTCTTGTACATAGGAGCAGTATTATAGTAGTTATATTCTTGTACATAGGAGCAGTATTATAGTAGTTATATTCTTGTACATAGGAGCAGTATTATAGTAGTTATATTCTTGTACATAGGAGTAGTATTATAGTAGTTATATTCTTGTACATAGGAGTAGTATTATAGTAGTTATATTCTTGTACATAGGGGGCAGTATTGTAGTAGTTATATTCTTGTACATAGGAGTAGTATTATAGTAGTTATATTCTTGTACATAGGAGCAGTATTATAGTAGTTATATTCTTGTACATAGGAGCAGTATTATAGTAGTTATATTCTTGTACATAGGAGCAGTATTATAGTAGTTATATTCTTGTACATAGGAGTAGTATTATAGTAGTTATATTCTTGTACATAGGGGGTAGTATTATAGTAGTTATATTCTTGTACATAGGAGCAGTATTATAGTAGTTATATTCTTGTACATAGGGGGCAGTATTATAGTAGTTATATTCTTGTACATAGGGGCAGTATTATAGTAGTTATATTCTTGTACATAGAGGGCAGTATTATAGTAGTTATATTCTTGTACATAGGAGGTAGTATTATAGTAGTTATATTCTTGTACATAGGAGTAGTATTATAGTAGTTATATTCTTGTACATAGGAGGTAGTATTATAGTAGTTATATTCTTGTACATAGGAGTAGTATTATAGTAGTTATATTCTTGTACATAGGAGGTAGTATTATAGTAGTTATATTCTTGTACATAGGAGCAGTATTATAGTAGTTATATTCTTGTACATAGGAGCAGTATTATAGTAGTTATATTCTTGTACATAGGAGCAGTATTATAGTAGTTATATTCTTGTACATAGGAGTAGTATTATAGTAGTTATATTCTTGTACATAGGAGCAGTATTATAGTAGTTATATTCTTGTATATAGGAGCAGTATTATAGTAGTTATATTCTTGTACATAGGAGGTAGTATTATAGTAGTTATATTCTTGTACATAGGAGTAGTATTATAGTAGTTATATTTTTGTACATAGGAGTAGTATTATAGTAGTTATATTCTTGTACATAGGAGCAGTATTATAGTAGTTATATTCTTGTACATAGGGGTAGTATTATAGTAGTTATATTCTTGTACATAGGAGCAGTATTATAGTAGTTATATTCTTGTACATAGGAGGTAGTATTATAGTAGTTATATTCTTGTACATAGCAGCAGTATTATAGTAGTTATATTCTTGTACATAGGAGTAGTATTATAGTAGTTATATTCTTGTACATAGGGGGCAGTATTATAGTAGTTATATTCTTGTACATAGGAGGTAGTATTATAGTAGTTATATTCTTGTACATAGGAGCAGTATTATAGTAGTTATATTCTTGTACATAGGGGGCAGTATTATAGTAGTTATATTCTTGTACATAGGGCAGTATTATAGTAGTTATATTCTTGTACATAGGAGCAGTATTATAGTAGTTATATTCTTGTACATAGGGGGTAGTATTATAGTAGTTATATTCTTGTACATAGGAGCAGTATTATAGTAGTTATATTCTTGTACATAGGAGTAGTATTATAGTAGTTATATTCTTGTACATAGGAGCAGTATTATAGTAGTTATATTCTTGTACATAGGAGGTAGTATTATAGTAGTTATATTCTTGTACATAGAGGCAGTATTATAGTAGTTATATTCTTGTACATAGGAGCAGTATTATAGTAGTTATATTCTTGTACATAGCAGGTAGTATTATAGTAGTTATATTCTTGTACATAGGGCAGTATTATAGTAGTTATATTCTTGTACATAGGAGCAGTATTATAGTAGTTATATTCTTGTACATAGGGGGTAGTATTATAGTAGTTATATTCTTGTACATAGGAGCAGTATTATAGTAGTTATATTCTTGTACATAGGAGTAGTATTATAGTAGTTATATTCTTGTACATAGGAGCAGTATTATAGTAGTTATATTCTTGTACATAGGGGTAGTATTATAGTAGTTATATTCTTGTACATAGGAGCAGTATTATAGTAGTTATATTCTTGTACATAGGAGGTAGTATTATAGTAGTTATATTCTTGTACATAGGAGTAGTATTATAGTAGTTATATTCTTGTAGATAGGAGGTAGTATTATAGTAGTTATATTCTTGTACATAGGAGCAGTATTATAGTAGTTATATTCTTGTACATAGGAGCAGTATTATAGTAGTTATATTCTTGTACATAGGAGCAGTATTATAGTAGTTATATTCTTGTACATAGGGGCAGTATTATAGTAGTTATATTCTTGTACATAGGAGGTAGTATTATAGTAGTTATATTCTTGTACATAGGAGGTAGTATTATAGTAGTTATATTCTTGTACATAGGAGTATTATTATAGTAGTTATATTCTTGTAGATAGGAGGTAGTATTATAGTAGTTATATTCTTGTACATAGGAGCAGTATTATAGTAGTTATATTCTTGTACATAGGAGCAGTATTATAGTAGTTATATTCTTGTACATAGGAGCAGTATTATAGTAGTTATATTCTTGTACATAGGGGCAGTATTATAGTAGTTATATTCTTGTACATAGGTAGTATTATAGTAGTTATATTCTTGTACATAGGAGGTAGTATTATAGTAGTTATATTCTTGTACATAGGAGGTAGTATTATAGTAGTTATATTCTTGTACATAGGAGCAGTATTATAGTAGTTATATTCTTGTACATAGGAGCAGTATTATAACAGTTATATTCTTGTACATAGGAGGTAGTATTATAGTAGTTATATTCTTGTACATAGGAGCAGTATTATAGTAGTTATATTCTTGTACATAGGAGCAGTATTATAGTAGTTATATTCTTGTACATAGGAGGTAGTATTATAGTAGTTATATTCTTGTACATAGGAGCAGTATTATAGTATTCTTGTACATAGGAGTAGTATTATAGTAGTTATATTCTTGTACATAGGAGCAGTATTATAGTAGTTATATTCTTGTACATAGGAGTAGTATTATAGTAGTTATATTTGTGTATATAGAAGCAGTATTATAGTAGTTATATTCTTGTATATAGGAGCAGTATTATAGTAGTTATATTCTTGTACACAGGAGGTAGTATTATAGCAGTTATATTCTTGTACATAGGAGCAGTATTATAGTAGTTATATTCTTGTACATAGGAGTAGTATTATAGTAGTTATATTCTTGTACATAGGAGCAGTATTATAGTAGTTATATTCTTGTACATAGGAGGTAGTATTATAGTAGTTATATTCTTGTACATAGGGGGCAGTATTATAGTAGTTATATTCTTGTACATAGGGAGCAGTATTATAGTAATTATATTCTTGTACATAGGAGTAGTATTATAGTACTTATATTCTTGTACATAGGAGCAGTATTATAGTAGTTATATTCTTGTACATAGGAGGTAGTATTATAGTAGTTATATTCTTGTACATAGGAGCAGTATTATAGTAGTTATATTCTTGTACATATGAGTAGTATTATAGTAGTTATATTCTTGTACATAGGAGCAGTATTATAGTAGTTATATTCTTGTACATAGGAGTAGTATTATAGTAGTTATATTCTTGTACATAGGAGCAGTATTATAGTAGTTATATTCTTGTACATAGGAGCAGTATTATAGTAGTTATATTCTTGTACATAGGAGCAGTATTATAGTAGTTATATTCTTGCACATAGGAGCAGTATTATAGTAGTTATATTCTTGTACATAGGAGTAGTATTATAGTAGTTATATTCTTGTACATAGGAGCAGTATTATAGTAGTTATATTCTTGTACATAGGAGGTAGTATTATACTAGTTATATTCTTGTACATAGGAGCAGTATTATAGTAGTTATATTCTTGTACATAGGAGCAGTATTATAGTAGTTATATTCTTGTACATAGGAGCAGTATTATAGTAGTTATATTCTTGTACATAGGGGTAGTATTATAGTAGTTATATTCTTGTACATAGGAGCAGTATTATAGTAGTTATATTCTTGTACATAGGAGGTAGTATTATAGTAGTTATATTCTTGTACATAGCAGCAGTATTATAGTAGTTATATTCTTGTACATAGGAGTAGTATTATAGTAGTTATATTCTTGTACATAGGGGGCAGTATTATAGTAGTTATATTCTTGTACATAGGAGGTAGTATTATAGTAGTTATATTCTTGTACATAGGAGCAGTATTATAGTAGTTATATTCTTGTACATAGGGGGCAGTATTATAGTAGTTATATTCTTGTACATAGGGCAGTATTATAGTAGTTATATTCTTGTACATAGGAGCAGTATTATAGTAGTTATATTCTTGTACATAGGGGGTAGTATTATAGTAGTTATATTCTTGTACATAGGAGCAGTATTATAGTAGTTATATTCTTGTACATAGGAGTAGTATTATAGTAGTTATATTCTTGTACATAGGAGCAGTATTATAGTAGTTATATTCTTGTACATAGGAGGTAGTATTATAGTAGTTATATTCTTGTACATAGAGGCAGTATTATAGTAGTTATATTCTTGTACATAGGAGCAGTATTATAGTAGTTATATTCTTGTACATAGCAGGTAGTATTATAGTAGTTATATTCTTGTACATAGGGCAGTATTATAGTAGTTATATTCTTGTACATAGGAGCAGTATTATAGTAGTTATATTCTTGTACATAGGGGGTAGTATTATAGTAGTTATATTCTTGTACATAGGAGCAGTATTATAGTAGTTATATTCTTGTACATAGGAGTAGTATTATAGTAGTTATATTCTTGTACATAGGAGCAGTATTATAGTAGTTATATTCTTGTACATAGGGGTAGTATTATAGTAGTTATATTCTTGTACATAGGAGCAGTATTATAGTAGTTATATTCTTGTACATAGGAGGTAGTATTATAGTAGTTATATTCTTGTACATAGGAGTAGTATTATAGTAGTTATATTCTTGTAGATAGGAGGTAGTATTATAGTAGTTATATTCTTGTACATAGGAGCAGTATTATAGTAGTTATATTCTTGTACATAGGAGCAGTATTATAGTAGTTATATTCTTGTACATAGGAGCAGTATTATAGTAGTTATATTCTTGTACATAGGGGCAGTATTATAGTAGTTATATTCTTGTACATAGGAGGTAGTATTATAGTAGTTATATTCTTGTACATAGGAGGTAGTATTATAGTAGTTATATTCTTGTACATAGGAGTATTATTATAGTAGTTATATTCTTGTAGATAGGAGGTAGTATTATAGTAGTTATATTCTTGTACATAGGAGCAGTATTATAGTAGTTATATTCTTGTACATAGGAGCAGTATTATAGTAGTTATATTCTTGTACATAGGAGCAGTATTATAGTAGTTATATTCTTGTACATAGGGGCAGTATTATAGTAGTTATATTCTTGTACATAGGTAGTATTATAGTAGTTATATTCTTGTACATAGGAGGTAGTATTATAGTAGTTATATTCTTGTACATAGGAGGTAGTATTATAGTAGTTATATTCTTGTACATAGGAGCAGTATTATAGTAGTTATATTCTTGTACATAGGAGCAGTATTATAATAGTTATATTCTTGTACATAGGAGGCAGTATTATAGTAGTTATATTCTTGTACATAGGAGCAGTATTATAGTAGTTATATTCTTGTACATAGGAGCAGTATTATAGTAGTTATATTCTTGTACATAGGAGGTAGTATTATAGTAGTTATATTCTTGTACATAGGAGCAGTATTATAGTATTCTTGTACATAGGAGTAGTATTATAGTAGTTATATTCTTGTACATAGGAGCAGTATTATAGTAGTTATATTCTTGTACATAGGAGTAGTATTATAGTAGTTATATTTGTGTATATAGAAGCAGTATTATAGTAGTTATATTCTTGTATATAGGAGCAGTATTATAGTAGTTATATTCTTGTACACAGGAGGTAGTATTATAGCAGTTATATTCTTGTACATAGGAGCAGTATTATAGTAGTTATATTCTTGTACATAGGAGTAGTATTATAGTAGTTATATTCTTGTACATAGGAGCAGTATTATAGTAGTTATATTCTTGTACATAGGAGGTAGTATTATAGTAGTTATATTCTTGTACATAGGGGGCAGTATTATAGTAGTTATATTCTTGTACATAGGGAGCAGTATTATAGTAATTATATTCTTGTACATAGGAGTAGTATTATAGTACTTATATTCTTGTACATAGGAGCAGTATTATAGTAGTTATATTCTTGTACATAGGAGGTAGTATTATAGTAGTTATATTCTTGTACATAGGAGCAGTATTATAGTAGTTATATTCTTGTACATATGAGTAGTATTATAGTAGTTATATTCTTGTACATAGGAGCAGTATTATAGTAGTTATATTCTTGTACATAGGAGTAGTATTATAGTAGTTATATTCTTGTACATAGGAGCAGTATTATAGTAGTTATATTCTTGTACATAGGAGCAGTATTATAGTAGTTATATTCTTGTACATAGGAGCAGTATTATAGTAGTTATATTCTTGCACATAGGAGCAGTATTATAGTAGTTATATTCTTGTACATAGGAGTAGTATTATAGTAGTTATATTCTTGTACATAGGAGCAGTATTATAGTAGTTATATTCTTGTACATAGGAGGTAGTATTATACTAGTTATATTCTTGTACATAGGAGCAGTATTATAGTAGTTATATTCTTGTACATAGGAGCAGTATTATAGTAGTTATATTCTTGTACATAGGAGCAGTATTATAGTAGTTATATTCTTGTACATAGGAGCAGTATTATAGTAGTTATATTCTTGTACATAGGAGGTAGTATTATAGTAGTTATATTCTTGTACATAGGAGTAGTATTATAGTAGTTATATTCTTGTACATAGGAGTAGTATTATAGTAGTTATATTCTTGTACATAGGAGCAGTATTATAGTAGTTATATTCTTGTACATTATGGTTCATAGTCTCCCTTCTTGTGTGTCTATATGTAGCAACCATTTTAACGTTATACTTTGCTCCACAGATTCCATGGGCCCCATTCTCGTGACTCTGATGTCCCTTCTTCTAATAGTTAACCGTGATGGAGCGGTGAGGGCTGTAGGTTGTCATCCCGGATGCAGTTGCGTTTCATCTTCCATTAATTGTTGTGAATCGGAGAGATATTTTCAGATTCCCATCACCACTTTTGATAACATTACTAAATTACGTCTGAGTGGTTGTCCACGCTTCATTATTGCAAAGCAGAGCATCTGGAATCTGAAGTCCCTGGAAGAGATCTCACTGCAGAGGACGGCGGTGGCTTACATTGACGCTCAAGCCTTTAGTGACCTTCCAAAGTTGAAGAATGTAATTCTAAATGAGTTAAACCTCAGCTTCTCCAATATCCATCCATTGGCCTTCAATGACCTTCCCATTAAACAGCTGGACTTAAGGGGAAACAACTTGAAGATAATTTCTGTTCAGATGTTTAGTGGACTGAAAAACCTACAGATTCTAGACCTTTCGAAGAACAATATTGCCACCATCCATGACTCAGCTTTTGGGAACCTTCCAATGTTATCTGTGCTGAATCTTGATGCCAATAGCTTAAGCTCCGTCACTCCTCTCTGGTTTAAGCCTTTCGGTAACTATTCTTCGTTACGGATCAGCGTGATGGGAAATAATCTTACTAATGAGTGCAGTTACAGGGGAATCGAGTTGACGGAAAATCAGTGGTTTATGAAGTCCTTATCTCCTAACGACTCGTTAGCCGCCTCGATGAAGCCCACGCCTCGGTGCACTCTGCCCACATTTAATGAGGCCTTTCTGGAGATACATGTTAGGGAATCCACCTCCATAACCCTTCCATGTTCTGCCAATGGGATTCCAAGACCTACATTGACTTGGTTGCTTCCATCAGGGTTAGAAATCAATCCAGCCAAGTCTAGCTTCTCGATTACCAATGAGAGACTAAATATATCAATGGCCAAGAGTAGTGACTCTGGTGTCTATGCCTGTGTGGCTATCAACAGTGAAGGTTCCTCAGTGTCTCTAGTCAAGGTTTCTGTGCTATCCAATGCTTTGACAGCCTTGACCCCAACCCTAATGGTTACTGAAGCTCCAAAGAAGAAGGCATCGTTCATATTGCTGATTGTTTTTATCCTTCTGCTCTTGGTGGTCTTGTTCTTTGTTCTGGGTTATATTTCGAGATTGGTATATAAACTGGCAAAGAAACAAACCAGTGATGACTTTGAATTCAGTCGTTTTGTGGATACGCCCAACATCCTTCCCGTCCCAGAGAACCCTCAGCCAATGCCCCATGTGTAAACCCTACATTGTCCTCTAGACACCAAGAAACAATCATAGACTTAGGCTCTTTATGCTTACGAAAACAAACCCATGGGTAACATGGCTACCTCTCCATGATAATGGATTACACACACTTATTAACATAGTCCAAATTTGGCAATGGAAAAATTCAGGAAATTTGGTTTGTTCCAGTTGTGAATAAAATCTACAGTTCATAGTTAATATGATTGAAAAAAAGACCATCGAGTTTAATGAGCTCTAAATTATATTTAGACCAGGGGCCCCTAATGTTTATGTCACATCAATTTGTGTGCACCAAGTAAATCATCTTAAAGGGATTTTCCAAGCAAACTGAAAAACCAGTGGGGGTATCCGGGAGTGGTGGAACGAAAATAATACTCCTTGATAACCAGCACCCATTCTTGTATTGAGTCCCCCATTCCATTTCATGTCACCACTGCCTGGGCCTCACTGATCACATGTTGGGTACCAGTGACATATTAACTGTGTTGTCACCGATACCCAACAGGAGGTCAATGACTGGCCACCGTGGTCACCTGACCTGCTTCAATTTTGACCCAATACTGGTCTTCCTTCTGGTATCAGGTCTCCCATTCCATGTCGGTGCTGCCTGAACTGTAAGAGAAGGAGCGTGTGTGATCGCTGTGACCAATCACTGGCCTCAGCAGTCACATGTTGGGTAGTGATGACGTATCAGGGGTTGTTCACATGTCGGAATATCCTGCTGAATTTTTTAAGCAGAAAATTTCTGCTTCAGGTTTTTGAAGCAGATTTTTGTTGTGCTTGGCAAAAACCGTTGCGGAATTTCATACAGAATTCTGTGTCAAATTTCGGCAGAAAAGATGGTATTTTCCACCTCCCATTCATGTCAATGGGTTTTTTCTGGTGGAATCTGCCTGAAGAGTGAGCAAGACCCTTATATGTTCCAAAATATCAATAGAAATGAATGAGAGGCTGATCTTAGGCAGATTCCATCTCAAACTCAGCATCAAGTTCCTACATGTGAATGCCCCCCTCTCCCAACACCCATGAGTTTTCCAGTATGTCATTGAAGGGGTTGTGCAGGACTTCGAAAACATGGCTGCTTTCTTCTTCTCAGGATGTCACGTGGTCATGTTCTAACTCAGTCCCATTCATTTTACTGGGACGGAGCTTTGGCTTTGCCATGTGAGCAACGGATATGAGCACACTTCCTGAGAAGAAGAAAGCAGCCATGTTTTCGAAGTCCTGCACAACCCCTTTAAAATTCCACTTACCACTAGGGGGGCAGCTGTGACTGCCAGTGTAGCCACAAGAAAGCTCCCACAAAGGTAGTCACTCAGCTTTCTAAGAGTCCAGAATGGTAAATCTGGTAGTCATGCATGGATACATGTGTTGCCTCTTATCACTGAATACTATATATCTCATTCAGGAATCTGAGAAAGTTGGGTGATGTCCTCCAAGTAGATACATAACCAATCACAAGATCTCTAGTAGATACAGGTTCTGTGCAGCAGTCAGATTCCCTCTCCCCCAACGTTCCCAAAAGCCGATAAGACTAGGAAACTTCTGAATAACCTTTCTAGAAACTTGATGCAGATTTGATATTATCAGATTATTATCGGTGACAACCAATATTTCCTCTTTTACTGGGGTTGTCAGGCATCTTTCCCAGAGTTGTGATCTTGAAGTCCACCTGGTAAGGCAAGTGGCAACTGGAAATGTTTCATTTACACATTTGGAATTTAAAGTGACTCATCTTGTCATTTTTAGGTCCAATATTCTGTGCTGAATCAGTTCTGAATATTTCTTTACAGGGTTTGGATCGCTGATTTTCTGCTACAGAGCTCCAAATCTCCTGCTTAGACACAGAAATCCATGATAAAATGCTGACTACCTCAAGACACCACAAGGTGGAGCTCAGGAGGTAACTAGACTATTTATACATTGAACTCTCCAGTGCTCCCTCTAGTGGTGGCTATAGGCATTCGGCATGTTATCTGTAAATCTTTGCCTGGGAGAGGATTTGGAGCTCTGTATCAGAAAAATGGAATTTCAACCTTTATACAGCTATGGGGAGAAAAACAAAATGGTGTTTGAAGGTGGATATTCACTGCAAGGAAAGCTAGTTAGTTAGTGGAGTTAGGGCTAATTAGAAGGGTTAGGGCTGGTTAAAAGGGTTAGGGTTAGTTAGTGGGGTTAGGGCTAGTAAGAAGGGTTGGGGTTAGTTAGTGGGGATAGGGTTAGTTAGTGGGGATAGGGCTTGTTAGAATGCTTGGGGTTAAGCAGTTAAGGTCGTACATCTTCTCCGTTCCCTTTTTATCCTTACTGTTATTTGCAACGCTCATTAAAGCGGCAGCGGCTGATCTGTGAGTGAATACATTATCCTAAAAATGGCACTGGCACTTTAATAAACCAAATAATGAAGGGAATGTTTTATGTTACTCACTGAATTATTAAAGTAGTTCTCTGCCTGCACTGCTTATATCTTCTCTGTGTGCAGTGGAAAGGTGAAGTGTCCTGGGGTCAGGGGAGAAACAAGGAGGAGAGTCCATCACAGACTGGGAGTAACATAGTAGAAGGAGCAGGGTCCCCAGCAGCACAGAGTATTTTAGGAGAGGAGTGTGCTGATCTTATAGAGGAGGTCACAGGGTGAGAGTTACATAGTGGGAGGAGCAGGGTCCCCAGCAGCACAGAGTATTTCAGGAGAGGAGTGTGCTGATCTTATAGAGGAGGTCACAGGGTGAGAGTTACATAGTGAAGGCGCAGGGTCCCCAGCAGTACAGAGTATTTCAGGAGAGGAGTGTGCTGATCTTATAGAGGAGGTCACAGGGTGAGAGTTACATAGTGGGAGGAGCAGGGTCCCCAGCAGTACAGAGTATTTCAGGAGAGGAGTGTGCTGATCTTATAGGGGAGGTCACAGGGTGAGAGTTACATAGTGGGAGGAGCAGGGTCCCCAGCAGCACAGAGTATTTCAGGAGAGGAGTGTGCTGATCTTATAGGGGGAGGTCACAGGGTGAGAGTTACATAGTGGGAGGAGCAGGGTCCCCAGCAGTACAGAGTATTTCAGGAGAGGAGCGTGCTGATCTTATAGGGAGGTCACAGGGTGAGAGTTACATAGTGGGAGGAGCAGGGTCCCCAGCAGCACAGAGTATTTCAGGAGAGGAGTGTGCTGATCTTATAGGGAGGTCACAGGGTGAGAGTTACATAGTGAGAGGAGCAGGGTCCCCAGCAGTACAGAGTATTTCAGGAGAGGAGTGTGCTGATCTTATAGGGAGGTCACAGGGTGAGAGTTACATAGTGGGAGGAGCAGGTCCCCAGCAGTACAGAGTATTTCAGGAGAGGAGTGTGCTGATCTTATAGGGGAGGTCACAGGGTGAGAGTTACATAGTGGGAGGAGCAGGGTCCCCAGCAGTACAGAGTATTTCAGGAGTGGAGTGTGCTGATCTTATAGAGGAGGTCACAGGGTGAGAGTTACATAGTGGGAGGAGCAGGGTCCCCAGCAGCACAGAGTATTTCAGGAGAGGAGTGTGCTGATCTTATAGGGAGGTCACAGGGTGAGAGTTACATAGTGGGAGGAGCAGGGTCCCCAGCAGTACAGAGTATTTCAGGAGAGGAGTGTGCTGATCTTATAGAGGAGGTCACAGGGTGAGAGTTACATAGTGGGAGGAGCAGGGTCCCCAGCAGCACAGAGGATTTCAGGAGAGGAGTGTGCTGATCTTATAGGGAGGTCACAGACTGAGACTTGACCCCCTTATACTCCTCTCTATACACCTATGCAGGAATACGGAGGGTAGAATTAGCAGAATAAAGAGGCTTCAGGTCTGACAGGTGGAGATGCGGAGAGGGTCATTACACCCCGGCTCCCTGATTAGTGTGGACCTCTGGAGGAAACTGTCAGCGGCTGGCACAAGTGGCAGCTTATTAGAGGGTCTCTAAGCTACAGGCAGCCGGGGGGGAGGGTTAGTGCTGTCACACCTGCCAAAAGTGTCAGAGGTGAAACCGAAGTGACAGAGAGCGTGTAATGTGAGTCCGGGGTCACGGCCCGCAGAGCGGAGATGGAGAAGTAACTGTCAGAGGATTGAACGTTCACAAAATGATGCTGTTTGTTTTCATAAGGATGAAATCCTGTAATAGCCGGATGTCTCATCATACAATAATCCACTGTTTGCTTCAATTCTTAAAGGGATGCTAGCATAAACATAAGCTAAAACAAGTACATTATTAATGATTGAAGTACCAATGTTGGGCACTAGATGTCAGTATCACAAACTTTTCAATATTTTGCTTTTCGGCTTGCTGTAGTCCGCTGTCCGCAGACTTTGCTGCTATCAATTTGCTAGCAGCAGGGACTATATTTACTATTTTTAAGTGATTTTCTGTATTTCTAGAATTATCCCGAGATTTTTAATTCATTTATCTTGTGCAGAAAACAGAATAAGTCTCCCTTCCCCCCTCCGGCAGCTGAGGAATTGGACTAACTCCTTCCCCAGCAGAAGGTGAAGGCCCCAGGGTAGAGTTTCAGTAGGCTTAATTTGTGGTGGAGTATGGTATGGTAGGGGTTAAGCGCTTGTGTATTTGTAGGTGGTGATAACATCTGCAGGGCTCCAGCAATGATAACTAAGGCTCTACAAATGACATCATCATTCAGCAGGGAAGTGATTAATGTAACTTTAAATTATGCTTCAGCATGGGGGGTTAATGAGCACCTTCCAGGATGAAAGGGGTTACTTTGTACTGAAACAGGAATTAGGTGGCAAGATAAAATATACATTCAGTATGTCTGCAGAAAAGGAAGAGTTAATGCTGATTAACTGTGGCACGGAATAGGTTAACATATATATATCCTGAATGACTAAAGGACACAGCGGGTTAATATGCAGCATTACTGCAGCAGAGAAGAGGTTAATATATAACAGGACCAAAACATTCCACTACAGCACAGAGAGGGTTAATATACATTATGAATCCAGGAAAGAGCAGAATTATACTAAGCATGGCTGTAGCATTGAAGAGGTTAATATACATTGTAACTGCAGCACATGGAGGGTTAATGTAGAGTACGGCTGCAACACAGAGAAGAACAACAGTGTGTATTCTTGTACATCGAAGTAAGGGTTAATGCTCCATGTTCCTATACAACAGTATATACTCCAGTGAAGCACTTTGTGAGTTAATAGTGTGTATTCCACCCCGTATTCCTATCCAGCATAGAGGGAGTTAACAGCTTGAGTTACTGCGCTGGGGAGCTCATGTGCCCTCTATTGGATGTAACAAATCCTCAATTTGCTTTTGACTCACCGAGCCTTGAGACAGCAAAAGGGATTTTAGCCAAGCCAATTTCACTTATCTGCATACAGCGCTGTTTCCGGATCGTTGTCCTTCATCAGTACAGAGCAAAGTGAATTGGCTGGCTTAGTGGGAGGCAATGAGTGGGTTAGGGACAAGAATCTCTCACATTGAGGAGAGCACCAGTAAAGGTGTGTAGAGATTTTAATTGCCTTTTGCCCTCTACTTAGCATCTACATATCACAAGGCATTATGGGAAAGGAGCTGGGGAGCTCATGCGCCCTCTATTGGATGTAACAAATCCTCAATTTGCTTTTGACTCACCGAGCCTTGAGACAGCAAAAGTAGAGGGCAAAAGGCAATTAAAATCTCTACACACCTTTACTGGTGCTCTCCTCAATGTGAGAGATTCTTGTCCCTAACCCACTCATTGCCTCCCACTAAGCCAGCCAATTCACTTTGCTCTGTACTGATGAAGGACAACGATCCGGAAACAGCGCTGTATGCAGATAAGTGAAATTGGCTTGGCTAAAATCCCTTTTGCTGTCTCAAGGCTCGGTGAGTCAAAAGCAAATTGAGGATTTGTTACATCCAATAGAGGGTGCATGAGCTCCCCAGCTCCTTTCCCATTACTGCTGCACAGAGAGGATTAGTGCTACATATTTCAGTGTAACACAGAGAGGGTTAACATTACATATTCCTATTTCTGTGCAGCGCATCAAGGGTTAACAAAAACCCATATTCCAAAGCAGCGCACAGAGGGTTCGTAGTAAGTACTCCTGTACTGAGCGCCAGGACTGTGTATTCCCTTAAAGAGTTAACAGACTGTACGCCAGTGCACTAAAAGATTAAAATTAACAGTGGAGAACAGAGGGTTAACAGCATGTATTCCCTTAAAGCATGCAAAGGGTTAACAGTGTGTATTTCAGTGGAGAACAGAGGGTTAAGCGTGTGTATTTCGGTGCAGGATTCCCAGCGTGTGTCCTCGTGCAGCGCACGGGCTCACTAGTAATTACTGTGCATGTGCGAGACCTGACATCAGCCGCTGACACTTTTGCTTTCAATGCAGTGAAGTTCTCTGCCTGCAATTATAATGAGTTAATTATAAAACAGGTTAATGAGCGAAGGAACACAGCAGAGCCCAAGTTACTGCGCACTCCGGGGACATAAATCTGAGCGCACAGAGAACAGCAGCTGCAAATCACCCCCACACACCCCTAAGAACATGGGCCGCAAGACACCCTCATCTGGTGTACAGCAGTAACCATCAATAGGAAATAATGTGTATATATATATATTTATGTATCCTCTCCCATCACTAATCTACATATCAACAAAACCTGCCAAAAATTATAGCATTTGAAGTGTACTAATCCCATTACATCCTGTATTATACTCCAGAGCTGCGCTCACTATTCTGCTGGTACCGTCACTGTGTACATACATTACATTACTTATCCTGTACTGATCCTGAGTTACATCCTGTATTATACTCCAGAGCTGCACTCACTATTCTGCTGGTACAGTCACTGTGTACATACATTACATTACTTATCCTGTATTATACTCCAGAGCTGCGCTCACTATTCTGCTGGTACAGTCACTGTGTACATACATTACATTACTTATCCTGTATTATACTCCAGAGCTGCGCTCACTATTCTGCTGGTACAGTCACTGTGTACATACATTACATTACTTATCCTGTATTATACTCCAGAGCTGCGCTCACTATTCTGCTGGTACAGTCACTGTGTACATACATTACATTACTTATCCTGTATTATACTCCAGAGCTGCGCTCACTATTCTGCTGGTACAGTCACTGTGTACATACATTACATTACTTATCCTGTATTATACTCCAGAGCTGCGCTCACTATTCTGCTGGTGCAGTCACTGTGTACATACATTACATTACTTATCCTGTACTGTAGATCAGACAGTGGGCTCAGCTTGATTAGTCTCCTCCTCCTGTGCTATGATCACACCTACCTTGGTACATACCTGAGGGTTTCTCCGCCCTCCTATCCCCTAATAGAAGTGATCAGTAACCTCCACATCTATTACTGAGATGGTAAGTTTATGTTTCCCTCTACACGGTGCAGATTTTCTCCAGTTTTCTCCCAAACTGAAAATGTATATAAATTTGTATTGAATCAATAGCTGTGAATGTACCTTTAGGCTGTGATTACATGGCAATATTTCCATCTATGACTATAGACCGCCATAGACTGCTATGACCATTGACTGCCAGGCCATAGACTGCCATTACCATAGACTGTCAGGCCATTGACCGCAATGACCATTGACTGTCAGGCCATAGACCGCCATGACCATTGACTGTCAGGCCATTGACTGCCATGACCATAGACTGTCAGGCCATAGACCGCCAAGACCATGGAATTCCAGGCCAAAGACCGCCATGACCATTGACTGCCAGGTCATAGAAAACCATGACCATAGACTGTCAGGGCATAGACCGCCATGACTATTGACTGCCAGGCCAAAGAAAACCATGACCATAGACTACAAGACCATAAACCGCCATGATCATAGACTACAAGGCCAAAGACCACCATGACCATTGAGTGTCAGGCCATAGACCGCCATGACAATTGACTGTCAGGCCATAGACCGCCATGACCATTGACTGTCAGGCCATAGACCACCATGGCAATTGACTGTCAGGCCATAGACCGCCATGACCATTGACTGCCAGGCCATTGACCGCCATAACCATTGACTGTCAGGCCATTGACCGCCATAACCATTGACTGTCAGGCCATAGACCGCCATGACCATAGACTATAAGGCCATAGACCGCCATGAGCATTGACTGACAGGCCATTGACCACCATGAGCATTGACTGTCAGGATATAGACCGCTATGAGTATTGACTGTCAGGCCATAAACCGCCATGACCATAGACTATAAGGCCATAGACCGCCATGACCATAGACTGTCAGGCCATAGACCGCCATGACCATTAACTGCCAGTCCATAGAAAACCATGACCATAGATTACAAGACCATAGACCACCATGACCATTGACTGTCAGGCCATACACCGACATGACCATTGACTGCCAGGCCATAGACTGCCATCACAATAGACTATCAGGACATAAACCGCCACGACCATTGACTGCCAAGCCATAGACCACCATGACCATAGACCACCATGACCATTGAATGCCAGACCATAGACTGCCATGACCATAGACTATAAGGCCATAGACCGCCATGACCATAGACTGTCAGGCCATAGACCGCCATGACCATTAACTGCCAGTCCATAGAAAACCATGACCATAGATTACAAGACCATAGACCACCATGACCATTGAATGCCAGACCATAGACTGCCATGACCATAGACTGTCAGGCCATAGACCGCCAAGACCATTGAATGCCAGGCCAAAGACCACCATGACCATAGAATGCCAGGCCATAGACCACCATGACCATTGAATGCCAGACCATAGACTACCATGACCATAGACTGTCATTGCCATGACCATAGACTGCCAGGCCATAGATCACCATAACCATAGACTGCCAGGCCATAGACTGACATGGCCATAGACTAGCAGTATTGCAAGTGAACAAGGTTCTATTGAAACTCCAATCATCCTACAACTGCAAAACTAAAGATTAAGCAGCACATACACTTTCATCCAAGCACCATGAGCCGCGCTATCTCAGCTGCATTGGTGAGAGATGTATAGAAGTTGAACATTAGAACCTGAGATTCACTTACTGCAATGTACAGCATAAACCAATACGCACCACTATTTATTACACTATACATGCCAGAAAGCAAAGGAACGCTGCACCCAGCCAGCCAAATGTGCACAAGAAGAAAGTATTGTGTATCCCCGAGGGAAATAAAAAATATTAGTCAACTTTTAACATTATTCCAGTCTGGTTCCGATGCCTGCAAATATGTGAAGAGAAATGGAGGAACAGCTCCCCCTACTGGACCAAGAACAATTAATCCAATTAAGTTGACCAGGTGATTGGTAAGTCACAGAAGGTATGAAGAAGAATTGTCACATATGATTGTCAATTTATTAGGAAAAATAAGGAAGAAATGGATATCTGGTGATATAAATATATTGCAAATATATGAAGAAATCTGCCATTCTTCTACCATCCTCTATAAAAGAATATAACTACAGGTACTATAATACTGCTCCTATGTACAAGAATATAACTACTATAATACTGCCCCTATGTACAAGAATATAACTACTATAATACTACTCCTATGTACAAGAATATAACTACTATAATACTGCTCCTATGTACAAGAATATAACTACTATAATACTGCTCCTATGTACAAGAATATAACTACTATAATACTGCCCCCTATGTACAAGAATATAACTACTATAATACTGCTCCTATGTACAAGAATATAACTACTATAATACTGCTCCTATGTACAAGAATATAACTACTATAATACTGCTCCTATGTACAAGAATATAACTACTATAATACTGCTCCTATGTACAAGAATATAACTACTATAATACTACTCCTATGTACAAGAATATAACTACTATAATACTGCTCCTATGTACAAGAATATAACTACTATAATACTGCCCCCTATGTACAGGAATATAACTACTATAATACTGCCCCTATGTACAAGAATATAGCTACTATAATACTGCTCCTATGTACAAGAATATAACTACTATAATACTGCTCCTATGTACAAGAATATAACTACTATAATACTGCTCCTATGTACAAGAATATAACTACTATAATACTACTCCTATGTACAAGAATATAACTACTATAATACTGCCTCCTATGTACAAGAATATAACTACTATAATACTACTCCTATGTACAGGAATATAACTACTATAATACTACCTCCTATGTACAAGAATATAACTACTATAATACTACCTCCTATATACAAGAATATAACTACTATAATACTGCTCATATGTACAAGAATATAACTACTATAATACTGCTGCTATGTACAAGAATATAACTACTATAATACTACCTCCTATGTACAAGAATATAACTACTATAATACTGCTCCTATGTACAAGAATATAACTACTATAATACTACCTCCTATGTACAAGAATATAACTACTATAATACTGCTCCCTATGTACAAGAATATAACTACTATAATACTGCTCCTATGTACAAGAATATAACTACTATAATACTACCTCCTATGTACAAGAATATAACTACTATAATACTGCTCCTATGTACAAGAATATAACTACTATAATACTGCTCCCTATGTACAAGAATATAACTACTATAATACTGCTCCTATGTACAAGAATATAGCTACTATAATACTGCTCCTATGTACAAGAATATAACTACTATAATACTACCTCCTATGTACAAGAATATAACTACTATAATACTGTCCCCTATGTACAAGAATATAACTACTATAATACTGCTCTTATGTACAAGAATATAACTACTATAATACTACCTCCTATGTATAAGAATATAACTACTATAATACTGCTCCTATGTACAAGAATATAACTACTATAATACTACCTCCTATGTACAAGAATATAACTACTATAATACTGCCCCTATGTACAAGAATATAACTACTATAATACTGCCCCCTATGTACAAGAATATAAATACTATAATACTGCTCCTATGTACAAGAATATAACTACTATAATACTACTCCTATGTACAAGAATATAACTATTATAATACTGCTCCTATGTACAAGAATATAACTACTATAATACTGCCCCTATATACAAGAATATAACTAATATAATACTTCTCCTATGTACAAGAATATAACTACTATAATACTTCTCCTATGTACAAGAATATAACTACTATAATACTACTCCTATGTACAAGAATATAACTACTATAATATTGCCCCTATGTAAAAGAATATAACTACTATAATACTACTATGTACAAGAATATAACTACTATAATACTGCCCCTATGTACAAGAATATAACTACTATAATACTGTCCCCTATGTACAAGAATATAACTACTATAATACTGCTCCTATGTACAAGAATATAACTACTATAATACTGCTCCTATATACAAGAATATAACTACTATAATACTGCCCCTATGTACAAGAATATAACTACTATAATACTACTCCTATGTACAAGAATATAACTACTATAATACTACTCCTATGTACAAGAATATAACTACTATAATACTGCTCCTATGTACAAGAATATAACTACTATAATACTGCTCCTATATACAAGAATATAACTACTATAATACTACTCCTATGTACAAGAATATAACTACTATAATACTACCTCCTATGTACAAGAATATAACTACTATAATACTACCTCCTATGTACAAGAATATAACTACTATAATACTGCCCCCTATGTACAAGAATATAACTACTATAATACTGCTCCTATGTACAAGAATATAACTACTATAATACTGCTCCTATGTACAAGAATATTGGCGATTGGTAAGTCACAGAAGGTATGAAGAAGAATTGTCACATATGATTGTCAATTTATTAGGAAAAATAAGGAAGAAATGGATATCTGGTGATATAAATATATTGCAAATATATGAAGAAATCTGCCATTCTTCTACCATCCTCTATAAAAGAATATAACTACAGGTACTATAATACTGCTCCTATGTACAAGAATATAACTACTATAATACTACTCCTATGTACAAGAATATAACTACTATAATACTGCTCCTATGTACAAGAATATAACTACTATAATACTACCTCTTATGTACAAGAATATAACTACTATAATACTGCCTCCTATGTACAAGAATATAACTACTATAATACTGCTCCTATGTACAAGAATATAACTACTATAATACTTCTCCTATGTACAAGAATATAACTACTATAATACTACCTCCTATGTACAAGAATATAACTACTATAATACTACTCCTATGTACAAGAATATAACTACTATAATACTACTCCTATGTACAAGAATATAACTACTATAATACTACCTCTTATGTACAAGAATATAACTACTATAATACTGCCTCCTATGTACAAGAATATAACTACTATAATACTACTCCTATGTACAAGAATATAACTACTATAATACTGCTCCTATGTACAAGAATATAACTACTATAATACTACTCCTATGTACAAGAATATAACTACTATAATACTACCTCTTATGTACAAGAATATAACTACTATAATACTGCCTCCTATGTACAAGAATATAACTACTATAATACTGCTCCTATGTACAAGAATATAACTACTATAATACTTCTCCTATGTACAAGAATATAACTACTATAATACTACCTCCTATGTACAAGAATATAACTACTATAATACTACTCCTATGTACAAGAATATAACTACTATAATACTACTCCTATGTACAAGAATATAACTACTATAATACTACCTCTTATGTACAAGAATATAACTACTATAATACTGCCTCCTATGTACAAGAATATAACTACTATAATACTACTCCTATGTACAAGAATATAACTACTATAATACTGCTCCTATGTACAAGAATATAACTACTATAATACTACTCCTATGTACAAGAATATAACTACTATAATACTACTCCTATGTATAAGAATATAACTACTATAATACTACCTCTTATGTACAAGAATATAACTACTATAATACTGCCCCCTATGTACAAGAATATAACTACTATAATACTACTCCTATGTACAAGAATATAACTACTATAATACTGCTCCTATGTACAAGAATATAACTACTATAATACTACCTCCTATGTACAAGAATATAACTACTATAATACTGCTCCTATGTACAAGAATATAACTACTATAATACTACTCCTATGTACAAGAATATAACTACTATAATACTGCTCCTATGTACAAGAATATAACTACTATAATACTGTTCCTATGTATAAGAATATAACTACTATAATACTACTCCTATGTACAAGAATATAACTACTATAATACTGCTCCTATGTACAAGAATATAACTACTATAGTACTGCTCCTATGTACAAGAATATAACTACTATAATACTGCCTCTTATGTACAAGAATATAACTACTATAATACTACCTTCTATGTACAAGAATATAACTACTATAATACTGCCTGTTATGTACAAGAATATAACTACTATAATACTGCCTCCTATGTACAAGAATATAACTACTATAATACTACTCCTATGTACAAGAATATAACTACTATAATAATACTCACTATGGACAAGGGTTTGGACACATTAGAATGATTAGATCTGATTTTC